>JXXA01006131.1:0-19133 GCA_000956255.1 Anopheles punctulatus
AAAAATGAGCACAATGCAGCGAGCATTAGTTCTTGGTTTTTCACTCCGACCTACCTGTATTTTAGCAATTTCCATCAACATTTCTGCAACCATTTCACCAAAAAGCGGTCGCATTTCTTTTTTAACCGCCAAACAAATACGACATATTTTATCCAACTCAATGTTTCTTACTCTGAGCTGCTCCATTATACAGAATGGTACAGGTTTTTGAAAGGTTTACGAAGATGTAATCTCTATTTCGACTGCTTTGAGAATGTTTTGATCTTTCCGATGTTTTCAATTCAGTCCTTTCACAAACATACATGAAGCATCAATTATTTCTAGCTAGCCTCTACGACCCATTCCAGCAGTAAACGACACAACAAGATACTTTCGAGTTATCACAAGAGAAACACGGTAATTTCTAACATTTGTACGACAATTTTTACCAACACTTTGATGTAAACAAAAAGAAAAACTTTTATCAGAAATATGCAAACATGGCAGCGTCGTAAAATCGTTTTGACAGTTCAGTTGCCAAAAACGATACGCCCGACATTTACGGACGATTTTAGAACTAACTTGTAATGTCAAATTACGTTCGGATCCAAAAATGTCGTTACAATCTTCAATTATTGCGGTTCGATGCGTGTCATTGTGGATGGAGGGTTTCTGTTGGTACAACAATAGCATTTTATTTGTGTTTATATTTTTAAGACAGATTTATTGAATAATGAAACTAAACGACAACATTTTAATGACATGATAATTTTAGACAACACATAAGGACGTCTATATGAAGGCCAAAGTTGTTGTCAATGATGCAGACCATGAAATTAAAAAAATTGTAGTATCAAACTACACTAGATTCTGTGCAATAAGTTGTTCTTGTTTGTACTGAGTTCTGTGTTTGCCGGCAAGCGCAGTCGATCGAAGGACAACACGTTAGGGCCGGATCATTGTCGTTTTCGGACCAGCAATGAGTTTCTAACCAGCTACTTTTTCTAATTAGCCGGTTAAACAGCCGAAACGGCTCCGGTCGTTATGCGAATAAGAGAGGCCGAAAAAGAAAGAGAAAGAAAGAAATAGATAGATAGTGAGAGAAAGAGATAGAAAGAAAGCAAAAGTGAGAAAGAGAGGAATAGAGAAAGGTAAAGAAAGAAAAAGAGAAAAAGAGAAAGAGTGAAAAGATAAGGAGAAAGAGAGAAAGAGAGAGAGAGAGAGAGAAGGAGAGAGCGAGAGACATTGATGCTAGTTCATCTTAAAATTGTATTGAATTTATCAGTATGTATAGAAATATGAGTGGTAAAATGTTATTTGGTGTTATTTTCGGACGGTTCCAAGTACACTTTCAACACCGAACACTTACTTCACATTTACAATACACTTAGCTTTATTAACTGATCCGATCAGCCTCAGCCTCGAAAGCTAATTCCCTCGTCGATCTCCGACGCAATCACGCTAGCCCGCGCACTCGTCACTCAGTGGCTGCGTACTACCTTAACGGCGCGTTAAGGGAGCCATCCACTTCGTTACCACACACTGGTAACACTGGTATTGGTTGCGATCGATAAGACAAGTATGATGAAATGTGGTAGTTATGGTCCAAGTAGCAGGGCAGGCTTCTAATCTTGAGTTGTAACTAAAAATAGTTGTATTAAAAATGTTAAAAATGGGTATTAAATTATAAATAGATCCATGTATAGCTTTATTGAATTCCTTTAGGATCCAATTTTATTGCCTGTAACAATCGAAGCATGGGGACAATTTGCAAATTTGCAGATGTTCAGATGTGCAGTAAAGCGTAACTGAAAAGTCCCAAACGTATGGATTAGGTGTAGTAAAACCATGTTGGCGACAACACGGAATCAAACTGACGGATCTACGACATGAAATATGGAAAACTTGTAGAATGCTGATAGCCGGTGAGATAACTGCGCTTATAGTTAAGACCATGTCCATGACTATGAGCAATTTGTGATAAATCAAGTCTGTCTGTCATACCCGTATCAATATTCTTTGAAAGTAAGCCAATTCATACACAATTTCTAAAGCAGTCAAGTTCTATATTTTATCATTTATTTTATTTGTACAAACTTCAACAATTTTTTTCTTTTACAATAATCATAATGAATAATAAATCTATAATCTTGTTGTTTGTGGTTTCAACGCTCTTACGTTTGCATCTTCGATTCATTAGTTGTCTTGATTTTGACTGTTTTCCCCAAATGTTTTGCACATATTCCATTTTGTTGTATTTATGCTGTTCAGTGTACTGAGTGTTGTTTGTGTGCGTCTTTGTGTATGCGTGTATGACTATTAGATTGGGTATAGCAAATATTGCTATCTCAGCACTGCGTTTCAAACTTGCATCGATCCATCGAAAACATAAGAGAATAACAATGATAAACTCATGCACAATGATTGGGAAGTAACATAATGTCATGTAACGAAACTCCACTGCATGAATTGTCAATCATTGTTTCATCTAGTTCAGAGAATCCTTTCATTTTTTTGAAATGTGATTCTTAATTTATGTGTTAGATGCGATAGTTGCATACAAAGAGAAACAGAACCGGTTTCGATAACGAATGTGTAGCATCCGAACATTTAACGCTTCGTACGGTAAACAAAACATATGGCGGTGTTTGATAATTGATATCGGAAAGCTGACTATTTGGATGAAGAGAGTATAGGAAAATGAAAAGGTCAAGATAGCTAGCTTCATGATAAAAAATACCGATATTTTTTTATTAGAGATAGGATTTGGATTAGAGAGTCCAGGAAAAATATCTTAATTAATTGTGCCTAATGTTTGAGTAATTAGATCAAACAAACAATATTTTGCATAATCATGAATGTGATGTACTATCCGAATTACCACAATGTTTCGTTAAAAATGATGTTTGACCACCACTCAATGTTTGTAAAATCTGCTGAATTAAACTGAGCATAGCGATCTTGACCTCTCTGTGTTATCATGACGTACAACGCGTTATATTCGTGACAATCGATAATCTAACCGATTTTAGTAACAAACTTATTCAATCCTTGATTTAGATCACTGTTTAATAGTAAAACATAGTTATTTTTTGGATCTTGAACATGAAAATTTAAAATGCATTACTTTACACTCACGCGTATATCCGCAATCAAGCGCGTGGTTTTGATCTAAAGAAAAAAAAATACATGGTTTGATACGTGGTACGAAACATTCGGCAGGAACGACTAAATTCTGTCGGGAAGACACAGAACCGAATCTTAGAACAGTTTCGTGAACATTTTTCAACCAACTTATCACTCGCTAGTGTTAGGTACTATGCTAAACTTAAGTACGAATTCGTAGGTAAGAAAAATAGCATTGCTTTTCACTGTGATATGTTTAGAAGTGGGGAATGCATTATACTTTTAAACATTTCCAGTAAAAGTATCAAAGCAATAAAAGTCACTCAGAGTGGTACCGTAACACTAGTTTCGAACGCCTACACCCCTACTTACACGGACATTCATTTGTTCCATTCGAGCGTATCTTCGCTATCCTTCAGCACAGTGTCACATATTTGAAAAATGGTTCACGAAACATTCATCGCCGATTACGCGCATTGCTGCTGTACATTTCGTTTCATCTAATGCCTTTATAAATGTGCAGATGCTTATTCGTTATGAAAGAAATTTACTTAACCATATCGGTACTAAACAAAGCCATAAAGCCACAGCTCACTTCAATAAGGAAGATTTAGGAAATAATATTACAGATTCACGTTCGCTCAACGCACTTCGTTTGGGTTTCGCTTTGCGACTGATGAACGTTAGCGTACGTAGAGAATTAAATTACACGTTTACATTCGTTTTGGAATGCAACATGAGGAGTGACTAAAACAAAGAATTGTACTTAAACAATGGAATCGTAAATGCTCTCATATGTCATACTTATCGTACAGAAATCATACTACGAGCTTTGAAACGGAATTAATGTCAGTATATAACAACAGCTGGGGAAGTAGCTGCGTATATGGACTCATTTGACTCAATCTGGTTCGACGCACTGCACCCCATCCTACTAGTAGTTGCAATGAAACGCTTCATTGCATGCATTACCCTAAAACAGAAACCAGAAAACAGGCGTTTGGTGAAGCAGTGGAGAAATGACATCACAAATCATTTAAACTGCAAGCATATACAGCACGTTTGGTTCTTTTGAAGCGATCGGATCGGATCCTTTTCCTTTTTTCCCATCGTCTCTAAGAAAATGTACACGTCGATAACAGCCACGCCTTAGAGCTCCTCACCCTAACCACGAAATAAATGTTGTTGTTTCTGTACGGTCATTGTTCCAGCATTCGTTTGCTCGTTTCGCGTGATCAGCGCGTACAGATACTCCTGTATCACTGCTAATCATGAAGGGGGTTTTGTTGCTGCGAAATTAAAACCTACCGATCGGTCACATTACGCTGAGATGTGTGTGCGGCTTTTGTTCAATGATTTTCTTCCTCGCGCACGAGATGTCGGGTTATTGGTTATATTGACGCAATTCTGTTCATTCCCTTATTTCGTCTTTAATACTTCGCTCGCGCTGTTTCTTTCGCTCTCCTCTCTCTCTCTCTCTCTCTATCTCTCTTTCTCTTGCTCTTTGCAACTTCGCTATCATTGGTTCTAATCGCTCTTCTTTCGATCGCAATCCCGTAATTAGAACAGTGCAAGCTCTTCCATCTGCAATAAATGTTCGCTTGAAGTGGCGTTCCCTTCGTCTCTTGATTGTACATTATATGGTTAGAACGAGTGAACTTGGTCGAGTTCGTTTGAATAGATTATCTTGCTAGTTACTCCGTGATATCTGGTTACTTCTATCAGCAAGCTTGAATATCAATTATGCTATTAAGCTGTAAGCTGTCGCTGCTGCTGGCATCCTGGCTGGCGTAAGCAAATACAATTCCTTCCAAGTGTAAGCCAGAAAGAGTTTTGTATCCACCGCACCGTAGGACGAAGTCATTATATACCTGGGTAGCTCATAGCCGTGGCGATTGCTTAGCAAATTATGTGGATCGGCTCATTTAATACTTTACTGACGAGTATCTGCTAGATCTAATTGAAGGAAATAATAATTTAAAACAAACAAACAAACAAACAAAAAACATTCATCATTCATTCAACATTCAGCACGTTCCTTTTCTTTTTGTCAACCAGTTTCCCTTAATGCTGAAGATGAAAGTCACATTGTTTGGTCTTCTCTATAGACTAGCAGTTGCTGTAAAGCCACCACTGCGTGTGAGAAACAAATGCAATATCGTTTGTAATGGTAGCTGATTAGGCTTACATTTGATGAGCAAAACATGAGAAAAGAAAGATCGTAGAGTAAAATCTAAACATCGGCAATGCGCGGTAAGGAAAATAATAACCATACTTCTTTGGTATTCTGTTTTTGTTTTGTTTTGCATACTTTTAGCGACGGTGTTCAAGTCGAACAAAACCAACTCAACTGTGGAAAGCTGTATAGATACGGACTTCGGCTAAGTGCACTCATGTACTTCATCGTGCGCTGCCAACGTCCAACGTTCCAACGGCAAACGCGGCTGGATCGGGTGAAATTATTCACGTCATTAAAATCTGCCCCTGCTGCTGCTGTGTTAGTCGTGGTAGAATGTAACGGTTTGTAATGCAATCTGCTCTACTCGATCAAAGCGGTTACTTGTCCATTCGTTCGATTCCTATCGATTGTTTTCATCGTTTCAAAATCTAGCCACTCGAACATCAAGGTTACGATATCGGAAATTTTGTTTGTTGCACACTTATTTTTGAAAAGGCACTGAAATTGTTGTTTATTTTTTGGACATGCGGGACCTTCCTCCCTCAATACATTACCATTCTGTGTTGCTGTTGCGCGGGGGAGGGAGGGGGAGAGGGGGTTATTAATCTCCTTTTTTGTATTTGTTTTTTCTATGTGTGTGTGTTTTTCTTCTTCTTCTTCTTCTTCTTCTCTTCTTCACTTTCAATAATGTTATCGTTTACCGCGTCGCAATGCATTATTATTGCCTTTTATATGCTGTACCTGCTGTAAGCATACGCCTCTACCTACACGATTCGCGGCTACACTTAAACCTGCTTATTTAAAGGGGAATGAGTACAGAGAGCAGCTAAAAGCGCGCATTTTCTGGTGTCGTTTTTTTGTTTTTTTTACTATTTTTCTCTTTGCCCTATTCCTATCTTACAGAATAGAATCGTTCCAACGCTTAATAGGAAAAATGGCTTAATATTGGCATAAATCGTTGCTAGCTCGATTCATGGCCACCCCGTTCAACCTCATTCGACCGTGCATTGCTTTAGTGCGTGTAATTTTGGTAATATTCACTTTGGTTTTCCCTTCCACCGCCCTCGTTTTTTTTTGTTTTTGTTTTTGCCAAGTTATTCAAGGTTATGCTTAGGACTCATATCGATTAGCTCAGTTTGTTGCTGTTTGTTCTATCTATGCCATCGCTGTGTGGCCGCGCCGCAGGAACAAATAATTGTCTGCTGCTGTATAAAGACGGACAAATGGATGAATGCAATATGTGACGAAAGCACAATCATGTACGCACGTGCACTACTAGCGCTAGCAAATAGACGACAATTAGCAAATGGACAGCAAGCGCAATGATACGAAAACATTGTCTGTCTTATTGGTCTAGCTAACCGGTGTTAATTACTATTCACTCTTCGCTTAACTTCCCCTGGCGTATGGCTGTGTTGTCCTCATTTCGTTCCTCCAATCGGTCCTGTTGTTCCTTGTTCTCGTCCCGTACTACTTCACCGCTACGAGATTAATTTCACCGCTTCAAGCGAACATTTTCCTTCCCCACACGATGGGTCTGATAGTTACATGGACAGTTTCATTTTGGTTTCATAGCATATTAACGGTATGCAGGGCTCGCAAACGCATCAATCCGGAACGAAGGCCCCACACTGAACGGCATGCTACTCGGCGTTGTCTCGGCGTAACATTGCGCGCGCAACGTAGGTCGCACATGCGCGTAGAACCGAATCCGATAAACGAAAGCGATGGTTTACAGTGGATTGACCGGGGTGTTGACTGATGTGACTGAGTTTGCCTTGTTCAATTCATTGTTCAATGCACGTTTTCACCCGCATTACTGTAACTAATTCGGATCTGGCTAGAAAGGCGAACGGAAAAAGAAAAAAGGTTAAAGAAAAAACAAGAGGAATACGGATATTTCCGTGTGACGGCCGCTCGTCAGAAATGTTTCGTGGTTACGTGGCCAGAAGGCTGATGTTTAAAATTTAAAACATTTGGCGCAACACTCGCTGTGCCATGCCATCGTACTAGCAGAAGCTCCTAAAAATCATAGTTTATTTCCCTTGCTATACCGTCAACTGTCAAATGACTTCTAAGAGGTTGCTTTTAAATCTTTGGTATATTTTTGTTTTGTGACCCATTTTCGGTAATACCTGTGTAGCGTTGGTGGGCGCTCTCTTTCGCGTTCCTATGAAAAATTAAACGTAAGGGATGCATTTGTTGTTCTTGTTGTTGTTGTTGTTTTTTTTCATGACGCACACACACACACACCCACACTCTCACACAGCAACCAACGTTTTCTTTCTTGTGACGCGTGTTCCGATACCTAACTACTAGATTATTTTTGTTTCGTTTTTTTTTTGTCTGTTTGCTTTCCAAACCGGGTATGATAAGCACGGAGAAAAGCATAATACCGATATAAAAGTGTGAGAAAGAACACATTATGTTTAGTAGAATTGCATAAACATTATAACGATAGTTTTACGTCCGCAATGGCATGAGCTTGTTTAAGTTTTGCTGCTTGGGATGCTAAACGAGACACTAAGAGACAGAGATGTCTTTAGAACGCAGGTAAAGTAAGGTTGTAAACGAAAAGGGTGCCGTCTACATTTCGAGTGTTTCGAGTGGTACAGGGATAAGCTGGTAAAGGTACAGTCAAGTGAGCGAATGCATGTATGTGGCAGTGATCCATACGCATTATTTTTACAAACGTACAAAGATACATGTGAATCCGTGGACTGTCGAGATTTGGGTTTTCGCCGTTTCCACTGTCTAAAACTGGCTTAGACTATCGTCATTACGTGGGTCAGAGATAAACCTCCATTTATCTACACACATGCTCAATGCCAACCTAACCTAGGTATAACTCCGGTTCTCATATATTACATCTGCGCGCGGTAATGGAAAGAATGCTATCCTTTATCTCGGTGCCCCACCGCCACTGCCGTTTCCTCTATTACTGCGTTCTAGCTGGAAACGGCCACCACCTAAAGCATTTGTTTTTGTCTAGGTTTTTTTGTTGTTTGTTTTTTTTTATTTAATATCACAAAAGCATTCTTATGAAGCAATTGGTAAAAAGAGAACCTATAAAGAAACGTCGTTTTAAGATTTATCAACTTTGCAACAATGTCTTCCCGTTTTTGGTGCGTACGCGTGTGGCGCTAACTTATCGACTGTTGTGTTGCTTTTATTTGCTTCTTTTTTTGTTTTGTTTTGTTTTGTTTTGTTTTGTTTTGCTTTGCTTTGCTTTGCTTACCTTCCTATGCTTTCAGATGTTCTGCGCTCTGAAAATGATTGATATTTTAATCTATTTCTTCGTTTTTCTTTTTTTTGTTGTTTTGTTTTGCCCTCGGTTTTCTACGATGCTTCTATTCTAGCTATCACTGTTTGCCAATCCAGCCGCTAGTTTGTAGCTTTGTAGCGTTATTCATTGCGATACCACGCCATCGATGCCGCCGGTTAAAGTGACTGACTACATTGCGACGACGGCACGCAACCGCACTCTTCCGATGCGCAACTGGCGAAAGGATGTTAACGAAAGGATTTTAAAGCTCCCTTTACTGCTGGCGCTAAAGATGCATGAAATTCACTCCCCTTTCCGAGGCTATAGCTATCGCTCATATCTCTCCGTTAATGTACCTACTCCCGCTCACTGCCCGGTAGCGAGAATTTTACATTCAAATGGCTGGCAATATTCGTTTAGTTTTAAAAGCATTCTAGTATGTTAGAGTGTCCTGTGTTCGAAGTGGAAATGTTTACTTTTGATTATGAATCGGTGATGTTGTGTCGCTGTGTCCATTTGTTTAGTGTATAAGAGTGAGTATATTTTAATTCTTACTAGCGTTAATAAGTTTAATCGTTATTTGTAAAGGCTCGCCCCGACCCCTCGCATTTGATTTTTGTTATTTTTACGTTTTGCACTTTGATACAAATGATTATGCTTTGTTATAAGAATTCTCAAAACCATTTATATCTCTCATCTCATCATTGTTGTTGGCTTTTTGTTTGCACGCAGAAACATATGAATAATGTAATTTACCAAGCATGGTTTTTGCTTCGCCACTGGCCGACAGATTGGGCTGGGTGTTTCAGGTCTGTGTGCTTTGTTTGCTTAGTTTTGCATGCGAATCAATCGATCACACGGTAATGGATTACCTTTCCTTTGGCTGTTATTTTTCACGTTTGAACACGCTGAGTGATAGCCGAGTGAGTAACGTGCAACACTGTCCAGCAGCCAGCAAGCGACTGCCGAATGTGCACTGCCGTTCATCCACAACTGCTGTTGTTGGTGGATTATTATTGCTCGTTCAAACAGCTCATTTTATTTTATACGGTTTACTTTGTTCGAGGGAAACCGTTTCAATTTCCGTGTATGTGACAGTTCGATCGATACGAACTCAAAAAAATCAATCACCAACGAATTCGCGGCTGTGCTTTTGCATTTTGCACAAACTTGCAAACAAAAGTACGTATCATTGGAAAAAGGAGTGTACACAAAATTTAAAGCATGCATTTGTTTACTTAACGCTATGCTTTCGACTGTAATGCATCACGCTAGAAACGAATGCTAGCGTTATCCACTTTAGTTTGCAAGCGAAAGAAGCGAAACAAAATTCTCGAACATACGCACATGTGTAGCGTAACATTGCCATAATCGCATGGTGAAGAAGAAGAAGGAAAAAGATGCCGCAAAGCGCAATGCCCAAACACTGCGCGTTCTT
Organism: Anopheles punctulatus; assembly: GCA_000956255.1. Lineage (NCBI taxonomy): Eukaryota > Metazoa > Arthropoda > Insecta > Diptera > Culicidae > Anopheles > Anopheles punctulatus. Next base: position 9,988 of record JXXA01006131.1, read on the forward strand.
TTATATGCACTCGTAAGCGTTATGTTTGCGTCGCACAATTCAGTGAAGTATGAGTTTATGAATTGTAGATTTTAGACCAAAGATAGTACGAACATTTGTCCACCGTCCACTGCTGCGAGGAGCACATTGCACTGCGATGGGGCAAGTAGCAGATGGTTAGTAATTGAAATTGACTTGATCCATGATGGTAGTCAGAATTCGATTCACTTCAGCACCATGAATCTCGTTACGCGTGAGCGTTTTCTTGCTCGACGCGTGCATTTCGTCATCCATACAAGGGTAATCCATTAGCACAGGTGCGTTGATTAGCCATCCCTTACTGCGCTGGCCGTTATTTTTGATGGGCCGTTTTGCATCGTTATAAATACGATCACTGTCAAGCGTGTCCTGTTTGGAACCTGTTGCTAGAGTCTTTTCAGCACCAGCAATAGAAGTACGATTTATGTCTGCTGTGTTACTTCTTGTTTTTGTTTTTGTTTGTTTTTTTTTTGTTGTTCCCCATTTGATTACCTTCGGATCGATAGGATCGATGTTTCGATTCTGCTGATTTGGTTGTCGATCGTCCAGGTGCGCCAGAACTGTCCAGATTTCCAGAAGTCATATCTGTCGAATGACTATTTACATATAGATAGCTTTTGCGTGTGTTTGAGAGATTTTGCTGATGTTGTGTTTGGTGTGGTTCAACGTTACATTACACATCATTTTCATTATTATTTCTGCCGTGCTTCGGAATCTGAATCCGAGAGAGGGGGGCGAGACCTGGCTCAGACATCCGCCGTTCGTGATGTTATACTGGGAGATCGTGAGTGTATGACGACACGGTGACCGTTTTTCGTCACAAACCCATCGCTCTCCACGAGAACGGCCGTCTGACGAACTTGCGGATCGCCGTTACTATCCGGTGATTCTTTCGGTGATAGACTATGATCCACTACACCTACATTAGCCTGAGAGCCGCCTAGAATTCCTTTACTTTTACCACTACCAGGGGTGCCTGCTCCACCGCCTATGCTGCCACCGGCGATACCTACGTTTTCACCACTACCTACCGCACCACCTCCGGTTCCACTGTCATGGTCGTTACCACTGCCACCACCACCACCACCACCATTATCACAGGCATCTATTTCAAGATCATCTCCAGAGCCGTCGGTTCCACCGCCGTGACTCTGTTTGTAGCGTCTCCAGGCGTGCTGTATGAGGCGGGCACAGTATTCCTCGCGCTGCCGCCAAAGCGTCGACGACACCGGTTCGTAGCCAACCTCGTCCGGACGCTGCTGCACTTCGCCCAACTCCGCCGTCTCCTCGATGGGGTTGCCTTTGCGGGCGAAGAAATCCTTCGTTAACGCATCAAGGATGTCGACGCAGAACATCATATCGCCCCGGCATATCGGTATGTCCATCGAGATGATCTTGTAACGATTTGGTTTGTGAATTTGCAGCGGTGGCTCCAGCACGTCCAAAAAGTCCGACAGCTGATCGTAGCGTACGTATTGGGTACCGTCGGGATCAAACTGCTGCCATATTTCGTAGTACATATCGTAATCGTCGTCCGTCAAACCCTCCTGAACGTCTTCCGTAGCTTGCGAGTAATTTTCGAGAATGACAGCGATGTACATGTTGATGACGATCAGGAAGCTTATGACTAGATACGCCAGTAGGTACGTGATACCGATCGTTGAAGAACCGCAATTGCCGGGATATCCTTTGTCGTTGTCCGGCGGCAGACAGTCTTCCTCATTGATAATGCCATCCAGCACACCGTCCCATCCGGCCGACGTAGACATCTGGAAGCCATAACCAGCGTACAGCATGTGAGTTGTGGGCACAATGGGTGGAGCGCCATACGGCAAAAAAAGAAACAAAAAAAAAGCGCGCCATACCTGGAAAAGCAAAATCATGCTTTGGCCGAATGTCTTGAAGTTGTACACATCGTCTAGGCCGCTCTTGTCCTTTACGTGCATGAAGAATGACATTCCAAAAATGGCAAAGATAAACATCACCAAGAACAGTAGCAGACAGATGTTGAAAAGTGCGGGCAGCGACATGGCCAAGGCAAAGAGCAACGTTCGGATACCCTTGGCACCCTTGACCAAACGCAACACACGACCCACTTTCGCGACTCGTACGACACGCAGCAGTGTAGGCGATACGAAGTATTTTTCAATCAGATCACTCAAAACAAGACCTGCGGGAATAGAAGGCGAGTAGCGTGTTTGGTACGTTGGGTTAGTTTGTTACCGTTCCTTGTTTACCAAAACCCACAGGCGTTACCCACCTAAGATTGATAGGATTACCACCACAAAGTCGAACAGATTCCACGGCTCGATGAAGTAGTGGTAGCGGAGGGCAAAGATCTTCATTAAACATTCACTGCTGAAGATGCAAATAAATATCATATTCAAGTAATCCAGCACCGCGCTGAACGTTTCCGACTGCTTGTAGTGATCGAGTGTCATCGTTAACATGTTGAAGCCGATGAACAACATGATAATCATGTCAAACTTTTTGTTCGTCACGATTTCGAAAACGATCGCTTGCGGGCGCCACTGTAACGATAGTGAAATGTGCGTTAGCTTTCACTTCCTTCGCTGTTTAACGGTCCCACCGTGCACCACCTACCCTCGGTCGGGGAATGGCCTTGAGCGGTTTTTTCGAGCCCATCTTCTTCATCGCGTTGTAGTACTTCTTCTGATCCTCCGTCATGAACATCTCCAGCGAACCACCGGCTTTCTTTTTCTGCTCATTGAAGTTATCAATAATCACACCAATGAATAGATTGAGTGTGAAGAATGAACCGAAGATAATGAAGAACACAAAGTACAGATACATGTAGATGTTTGTTTCCCGTATAGGTTGCTTGCCGACCTGTGAAGAGAAACAATTAACAGCAGTGATAGTATCGATCGATTGCACCCAAACCGGCGCAGCACAAATCGTTGCGAATCGGCACATACATCACGCGAGTCGATAGCATCGTTCATGATTTGTATCCATCCTTTGAATGTCGCTACTTGGAATAGACACAAATACGCTTTGCCGACGTGGTCGAAGTTCATTGGCGAGTTTTCCCATGTGTAGTTTTCCGCTTTGCACGCGTTAACATCCGGAATAATTTCGTGAGGTAATGTTGTTTTATTCTTGTCCACACACTGCAAAACATAAGCAACGGTTACACGCAAACTGCAAGCGAACTGAAACTCCAAACCCGTTACTGTGTTTACCTTGAAGTATTTGCCCGCAAACAGTTGCACGCCCATGATTGCGAAAATCAGCCAGAATATCAAGCAAACCAGAAGCACGTTGAAGATGGACGGTATAGCTTGAACCAATGCATTCACGACGACCTATGCCATCGGGTTTGAAGCGGGTTCGAGGAGGAGGAGGTGGGGGGGGAGGGGGAAACGTCATTAGTAATGCTTGGCGAACAATTTCAATACATTTTTTGACAACCAAATACTTTCTGTACAAATGTGCATAGCATCATCATTCAAGCGGTGTAATGATAGGTTCTACTAAAACTAAAACATAAACTACACTGATTGTTGTGTCATTCAAAATAATTGTACAATGTTGCTATAACGGCCAAGTAAGCCATGTAAATGAAAGAGGCATGTAAATAAAACTGAAGCATGAATTTCAAAGCTTATCCCAAGAGGTGCATCTTTAGGTGCATTTTTTTTTGTGTGGAAAGCGTGCCACAGAATCGATGGCGTATGACATACAAAATGTACAACAAAGAAAACGCTTTACTAATGGTTTTTTTTTTTGAAAGCTTGTATACTCTATTAAGCCAGCAAATGGTGTGCCTGTACAAGGTATATTTATACTGAAATGAAGTGAATACGAAACATAAGGGTTTCGAACGAACACGTTCTATATCAAATGGTTGTTCATGCAGGAAAACAGGAAAACCAAAACGATTGTAACGCATTGTGTGTGTGTGTGTGTGTGTGCGTGTAAAAACAAAATGTTTATTAACTACGGCATCTACTCAAGTGTGGAACAAAAAAAAAACAGTCCATACTAGCGTCTATTCAATAGATTGTTTTCTTTAAGTACACATAGTCTACTTGATTTTGAGTTAAGAAAAAGGTAACACTATGTAAGTAAATACTGAAGGGAGATGTGAAAGTTGATCGTTGATGAAGGTTTTATTTTGTTACTTCGGTATTTGAGATGATGTTTAAGTGCAAAATCGATGTATAAAAAAATGTTGTTTGCTCTGTCTGACGCACGGTAGGAAACTAGTTGTAGATTGTAAATACTGTTGTTTTTTACGTACCCTCATTCCCTGCATACGGGACATGGCACGTAGCGGTCTCAGGGCTCTAAGAGTTCGCATGGTTTTGAATGCTTGAATACCACCAGCTCCACAAAGTGAAGCAACGAAGTTTATTAAAGACACCTAGGAAGAGCGTGGAGCGTCGAATCCGGTAAATTTTAACGCATGATTTTTTATTTTTTTTTTTACGAAAGGCTACTTGTAACCGCCCGTATCTTTGTTGTCTCCATATGACGAAATGAAATTATCTCAAAATGATTTTGTGTATTATGAGTTGAAACGAAAAAAAAAAAATTGTTGCAAAATTTGCAATCAACCGTTGTTGTTTGAATCTGCATGTGATAGATGTTTTGTACGTTGTAGCAAACAAAATGAACACTTTGCGTTCGAATGCGTTTTGCGACTTCTATATGTTATACTTAATTTAGATGCACTATTGTACCATTCAAATGGTTTCAATCGTACATGGCAAAATATTCTTAACGTTATTGCATTTTTATCGATATTTGGGAATTCTTTGCACTAATTCAATAAATAACATATGGAGAAAGTAAATAAAATTATTCCAATGGAAATTTAATTGTATTAACTCTATCTGGAATGTAGATACGTAGCATCCGTGTTACATGTTAAGGGTTTTTTTCCTGACTTGTACAATATGTGTGCGATCGAACCTGTATTTGTGTGGGAGATTTTTATTCGTCTTCGCGAGTATGAGCTACAAACTGAATGGAAATTAAAAAAATTAGTACTTAACATAAAAAAATATAAAAAATAAATGTTATGTGAAAGAACATCGATACACAATAAAGCGACTTTAGGCGGTTTCAGCTACAGCTTTTGCACCCGCTATAACATTCAACTCCAAGACCCTGCTTTGCTATCAGAAGTAGCAGCTCGATCATATTGCGTATCGTTTGATGCTGTTGTCGATATCTTTTAAAAAGATTGGTTCAGTTCAATGCCGTTCATATGTACATCTTCGTTTCGGTAAAGTAACTCGTTGGCGAAGCGAAAGCAGCAATTTAAATGTACTATCCAAGATTTCTGTCTCCTATGGCAAGTTTGATCGGGAAGTGAATCAAAATATTAATCAAATTATCGAAAATACAACACGTACTGTTAGAAGTTGTTTGTTGTCTCCTCATTTTATCTTTTCGCGTTTCAATTCCTTCTAAAGCAAAGATTACAAATGCATGGCTACCAGTTAGTAGCACTACGGGAGTGTTAATACCCGTACGGAATACGCAACACTATACAACCCGCAATATATATTTATTTATGATCCTGAACTACGGAAGAGTATTAAACACTATTTTATGTATCTTGAACTGATCCTAAACTGTAGCGAAAGGCTTGATCAATGTCTCACGTACTTGATCGTACAAGCCGCCTAAAAAACAAACATTATTCCATTATGGTCAATACACCATTCGGTTTAAAGTAACTGTTTCAGAACCGCTAATTAGTTGCATAATATTGCTTTCAATATACGCAGCTTAGGTTGCATACAAAAAGCGAGTGTACATCAATAGCTTCAGTAGAATAACAACGACAACGTTGATTTTATCATTTTAGTTTTCTGCATGGTTCTGTTGGGAAAAAAATGGTGGAGTGACGAAAAGGGGTTCAAATTAAAATGTACATTTACATCTTTGGGCTTGAACAAATAATCGTACTTAACATAATTGTATGTATGCATGGTAGGATCATCAATAAAAACGACGTTCGTTGAGTTTGTTGAAAAGTTTAAAATAAATAACCGAATCTCGCGATTCAAGTCTTACGATTTTGGTTAAACCGACGAAACAGGAGAAATATTGATTGTTATGATAATCATCAAGACTTTCGTTCTATTATAATAAGTCGTATAGTCCACTATGATGTAAAATGTACCGCACCCATACCGAAGAAAACTAAAATGATTGCAAACTGTTCATCTTACTAAACACCAAATATCACACATTAGAGACCATAAGCCTGGCATCGATTGAGTTCATAAACGAGCAACGCGAACAGAAGAGAAAGTAGACAGAAGTTTGGACGAGTAGTTTGAAGACATACAGCACACGTTTATACAAACATATAGAAGACTACATTGAAGAAATAGAAGAAGTAAGTCGTGTATCGCCAGGTACATTGTAGGAAATTGAAGGAAGAACAAGAGAGCTTCCACAGACAATATCACTGCACAAAGTGGTACACCATCAATGCCCGGAGGTACTGCCTCACGGAACCTCAAAACTTACGCAAGTGAACCAAGTGTCTTGGTACTTACTCTCATACCCTCCCAACGCGATACGGCACGCAGAGGGCGCAAGGCGCGCAGAGTACGCATTGAACGGAATGCTGGGATATCGGCCGCTCCTACCCAGATAGCGGCTAGATTTATCAGCGATAGCTAAAGAAAAAAAATCATTGAACGGGGCAAAAACAAAGTGAAACACAAATCAACCAAACGGAAAGTGAAACAAGATAGTCGATCTACTCTAGTTATAAGTTTGTTTTTTTTTTGTTTTTTTTGTTGTTGCTTCCAAATCGGCATCAAAAAGCAGATGTCACTGACTGTGAATGTGTGAGTAATATGGTAAAAGAAAAGTTGTCTGCTTATTTGCCAACGATTGACAGTGTGGTTTGGCTCAGTTGTACGGTTATGTTGTAATGTTTTGAAAAACAGACGATATGGAGATAACAGATAGTATGGGGGATCGGCCAATATCTTCCACGGCGCGTCGTACTTACCATTACGATGATAAAATCAAGCCAACACCAAGCATTCGTAAAGTACACTTTAAAACCTAAGGCTAACCATTTGATTAACATCTCTAAAAAAAATATCACTGTGAATATTCTGTCCATGTAGTAAAGAATGTCTTGAAGGATTGGGCGCTGCGGAAGATGGACATCTTCAAGTGCCTGCATTGTTAAATGGGCGTGGGAGCAAAGACAAACAATGAAAAGGAGAAAGAGTTAGAATATTGTGCATCGGTGCACTCGGAGATTGACTCGTTAACCGTTGATGGGCTGCTTTGGGACAGTACTTACCAAAGCTAAGCTACTAAGTAAAATCATCGTAATTACGGCAGTCTCAAAGTACTTGTTCTCGATAAGCTGGAACGTTTTGAGACGTAAGTTTGCCCAGCCCTGCCAGAATGGTGCATCGTCGTCACCAGCAAGCACGGGAAACTTTTTGTAGCAATTATCTGGACAGCAATCAGCAGGTGAGTCTTCAATCACTTCATCTTCTTCTGCGTGAATAATAAGTTCTCCATCTAGCGGCCCCTCTTCGCCCTCGCCTTCGTCATCGAGCTCTGCAGAAGAGAAGGAAAAAAGGGCCCAGCACATATAGTTGAGAATGATGTGATGCAAAGGTCGGGTTCATACGCTCGTTACCTTCGTCAATTCCTAGATCTTCCTTGCTGGCATCACGCTTTTCTTCGCCTTCCATCGTTTCGGCGCTGCCTTTGTGACTTTCGTCCTTGAATGGGCGATTTTTGTGACTGCCGTATGATTTAATACTGGCAGTATCATCGTCCTGCAAGGACACGCCTCTATGATTCAGTTCATGTTCTAATTTATTATCATGATGATTACTAATAGAATTGCCTATCACCTAATTATCAAGACATAATACACACATAATGAGATTAATGTTTTGTTTCGCAGTTATAGATTCTTGTAGAAAGGTGTATGAGTGTGAGTATAAAGATGTAATGTTGCAGGTTAGCGATGTGTAGCGGGTATGATGGTAATGGGATTGTGGATGCAGATTGTGAAGCCAAAACAAAAAATCGAACGTAAAGAAAGCGTATGGACGTATGGAGAAGTGCGGCAAACGAAAAATAAAAAAAAACAAAATCAATACGTACCTTCGAGTTGTTCATGATTTGTTTGTTCTTTTTTGCCTTATTTTTCAGATCTCCATGAATCGTAAACTCCATGCCGTCACCGATCGCTACCTCAAGCTGGTTGTGCTCTTTGATTCCTTTTTTCAGTAATCCATCCGCCAGTATGTCATCTGGAGTAAGTTCCAGCTCATTTTCACCATGCTCTGCAGATATACATGGACATACCCCTTTGCCTAACGGATTTTTTGTTCGATAGTTTTTTTTTTTGTTTAGTTTGTGTGTCATGACGTTTATTGTTTCCATATATCCATATTTGTATTGGTGGTATGAATCGAATGATCGATTCATTGTTCGAACACGTTTTCGAGAACGGTCAGAAAACAGGAGCGCATCAGCAGTTCCATAAATAGCAATTCGATTGGAGCCCATTCGGTTTGTTTTGTTTGGAATGTTTGAAAGCGATGAAATCGTCGAAAATATACATATGAATGACGACAACAAAGTGGAGAAGAAAAAATCGATATCGTTGAATTAAGACTCGTTTGTAAGTATATCGGTAAAGTTGACGTACATCATAGCACACACACACACATTGGATAAACACACAGCAAACAGCAACATACATGACAATCGTTTCCATTACAAACAGCGCAGAACTTCTACTACGATTGTACAGGATGGATTCAAACAGAGTAGAAAATATGAATGCGGGATCACGTTTTATAAAGAAACACAGTATGTACACGCAATAAAAGAAGGGATTGTTGTACTACACTGCATGAAACACAGTTAAACGCACAGGGTTGTAACGAAAGCATTACCGAATCAAAATAAATACAGTGGATAGTTTTGGAAAAGGATAACAATACTGGTTTGTTTTTATAATTCAAAACAATAAAACCAACACCAATACGCATCTCCCTAGTGATGGTACTGTGTGAGACATGGACATTATAACTGTAAAAATTGAGCATACTCGGTGCATCTTCAGTTGCTTTTATAGCTGCTCTGGT
>JXXA01006133.1:0-10669 GCA_000956255.1 Anopheles punctulatus
TATTTATTTGTGCTTTCTCAATTACAGGACAAGAATGTAGACCTAGGGAAGGATCTTAGGCTAGGCAATACGCAAACACTCCAAGAATTGAGTAACATAATTATACACAATGGACGGGAATCGCCAAGATCTTCCTCTCGATTCATCACCAGCATCTTCAACTTTTTAAAAGGTAGTAAAAATAACGTCGTTTTTACTCGTAACTACCGTAAAGCAAAATTGTTTTTATGCATCTTTTTCCACATGCTGCTTTTATGTGCCGTACTGAAGAGCGAAGCTGTTTCGTTAAATAGAAAGAAATATGATGGAGAATAATGTTCTCGCTTAAAGTATCGCTCTCATGGCCTCCTCGGCGGCTCTCACTCACTCTCGCACCGGCTCGCGTCGCTCACGGGTAAGATAACCAGCAACAACAACAACGTAACCGCCTTCCCCTCTCCACCCCCCTCTCCCGATACCGACAAACGCGTGTGCGTGCGCGAGAGACCGCGTAATTGTGCGCGGGCGCGCGCGTAAGGCCGCGTGTACATCGCCGTCTCGCTGTTAGTCCGCGAGCGATAGAGAACCGGTACGGTATAGCGCGCGCTCGAGACGGTTCGTACAGCCGTCGTTCCGTGCGTGAAGAGAGAGAGAAAAAAAAGTTCAGTAAAACGCGTGACGAAAACGGTCGAAATCGAAATTTACACCTCCCCTTCCAAACCCCTCCCGACCCCTCCAGAAAAACGATGTGTTCGTCTAATCAACCGCCGTAAGAAAAAAAAAATAAAAACCGGGTTCGCGGGTGGTGCAGTTCGCGGTGATTATTGTGTGCTTAGAACGGAGAGAGCGAGAGATAAACAACAACAACAACAACGACGACAAAAAAAAACCCTAATACGCGCGAATCGCACGGCACGTTTTACGAGCGGCCTGTCACGGGGCACGGGAGGTTGTAAAAAAAACAAAACAAAACAAACGGAACACAAAACCTCCCCAAATCTACAACCTCGTCGAGTGCTGATCGCGGCGCGCTGTAGCTGCTGCAGCAGATAGTGGTGCCATTTCAAACGTAAACAAAAAACAACCACGTACATGTGTGAGCGGTACACAAACCCACCCCGACACACGATACCCGCGCGGGTCGGAGGATGCTGGTGGGGGTAAATATAAAACAAAATCCACACATCATCTTCAACATCCGCAGCAGCAGTAACAAGATTATCAGCCACAGCTCAAGCCGCAGCCGGCTCGTATCACACAAAAAAAAAGAAAAGAAGAGGAAAAAAACGGACGATTGTCCGCCTGGAAAGACGCCACCGCGGGAAGCGGCTGGGGAAGTGACGCAGGCAGGCAGCCGGGGTGGAGCTTTGAGGGAGTACAACTGTCCGTGCACGGTCGCGGTCGATCGCAGTCGGCATCGGTCCTCCGTGCGGCCAAGATCATCCGAAAAAAACAAAACAAAACAAAAAAAACCCAGGCCCCTGAAATCGAAAGCGAAAAAGTGAGTGGTAACGCATGTGGTGTGACAAGCAGTCAGCCAGCAACGCACGATACCGAACACCGAATCGAAAGCGAAACAAAAGTCCGTTGCGGCGCTTGGTGTGAACGCGGGTGTATTCGTATTCATCGCGAGTGACGCTCAGCGCGATCGCGAGCGGAGGCTGCGAGAGCGCCAGCCGAGAGAAGCTGTTGCTGCTGCGTGTTCGGCAAGCCCCCTTCGTCCCGGTTCCCCCATCGAGCAGCACCCACTGATCGGGGCGCAAAATTTGAATTTGCCAACTGCATTCGAACGTTGCACCGGCGAGTGCATTTCGCGGCACCACCGGTGACGGCGATCCCTGCAAGCGATTCGATTCGAATGATCGGTGAGTGCGGTCGTCGGTTCACCCACCACCGCAGCTGCTCTCTCGCTCTCTCGCTCTCTCTCTCTCTCTTTCCCTGTCGCACACGGTTGCAGGGTTTCCCCACCAGCGAGGCGCGCGCGTGCGTTTGCGGGGCAGGTTTGATTGGAACGTAAATCGCGCCGTGTCGTCAGTCTCGTTTTCAGACTCGACCGCGACCCCAGGCGGCGACCACGCTCCGTGCTGTCGGCGTTTCGCTCGTCTCCCGTCGCACAACTTCTGACTGGCAAGTGTTCTAAACTTCCCCTGCCCGGAGCCCAGGGCGCGCGAAAGGCGTGAAAGTGAAAGTGCGTCTAGCGCCAGATTCGCTACCGAATAAATAACGAAAATAAATAACGAAACAAAACTGCATCGGTTGCACACGTGCGTGCGTGCGTGCAGGCCTACACCCGTGTGCATATAAGCGTTGCAGCAGCAACGGCAGCGGCAGTAGTGTTGCATAATTTTCTAAAGCATTTCGGTTTTGCACAAGGCGGCAACCTCGGCCCCGTTTGCCCCGCTTGTGCCCCTGTGTGTCTGCATGTGTGCGCGTGTGTTCCGTTCCATCTCTTCCTCGCCACCCCGAAAAAGGGCCACCCCATCGGTGGTGGGCTAGAGGGCGGTGGGAGGCTAAATCGGCTGCTGCAACCGGTTACCCGAAAATAGCGAAAAGCTCCCGCCCGCCTCGGGCGGAAAAGTGGGTCCGGTTGTGTTTTTTTTTTTTTTCGCCAGTGAAAGTGAACCAGTTGGTCGATCTTCCGCACGCGGGCCGAAAACTCTCCGCGATCAGGTGTGATTTGGACGGCGAGGAAGCGTTCGGCGGAAACTGCGCTCTGTTGCATTGCTGCACGCGCCGTGATGATAACGAAAGCAGGAAGCAGATTTTAAGTCGTGCGTAAACTTTCGGTGGTTACTAGCTTTAGGAGCGTGTCGCTGCTGTTCGACGGGAAGCAGCGGCCGGTGTGGATTGAGCACCAGAGTTTGTGTGTTTTTTTTTGTGTACCAAAACACAACCCGAAACTCCCAGCACAAAGATGGTCGCCAAGGGTGTCCGGAATCAGTACCTCGCTACGTACTGTGGTAAGTAGAGGCAAATTTCAATCAGTTTTACTTTAAAGATGGGGTTTTAAAGAAACATTTTATGACTACCATTATTTTGAATAAACTTTTTTTTACTAACCTCAATCAATCACGACAAATTTTACGATTCCCAGTTAAATTTTGTTGTCTATTTCTTTAAATATGAAACCCACATTTGATTCACAACAAACCATATAGTGTAGGTTTGATGAATAGCAAAAATTGTTATTTTACCAAAAACAAAAAAAAGTAAGGTAAAAAGGACATCAAAATTTTATAGAATATCGAAATTATTCCTTAGAATCAAGAGTACATTAACGTTTCGTACTAAAAAAAAATACCTCAAATTTAATCAAACGTTAGTAAAACTCCACTCAAAAAATCGTTGAAAACCCCTGCAACGATTCGGTTCTGTTTTGGCCACTCTCTGTCACGCACGCACGTAGACACACACTCACACCAGTGCGTGTGAAGCTGAACGCACTCTAGCGTTCTAGATTGGAACCACTTTCCGTTTTTCACTCGCACTTTCATTCACACCCAACACTCCCTCCCTCTCGCACCGTGTGGCGTGTGGCGTTTTGCATCATCGCCAGCGCCAGAAACGAAATAGGTCGCCTAGCGACGGAATCTACCATTGATCCACTCCATCCATTCGCCCCCTTCGCCCGCCCGTCCGTACCAAAACCGCACGATGGCCCGCGGTTTTGATGAAGCTCGCACGAGTCGATATTGAAATGGCTTTCGATCGGCTGTTCGGCTGTTCAAGTATTGACAAACGGCTTGATCGTCACACGCCACTGGTCGGAGAGCAGCTGGTCGTCACTTCCCGCATACACGGCAACACATGTTTCGCTTCGTTACCCAAATTTGTCACCAAACACATGTGTGTGTGTGTGCACGCACGCATAAAAAAAAAGAATCGAAGCAACCCGCTTGGATGACAGCTAATGGCGCTCGGTTAATGAAGTACGCGCGTCACCGTCAGGCACGAAAATTGATGAAAGTCACCACACCCGCCCTCGACCCGTGACACCCGAGCCGTACGCAATAATTTACTTAATTTAAGCAAATCTAACCACGCACTCGTACGCCCGCTTCCACCAGCAGGCCACCACTACAACCAGCTGTCACAAATTGTGAGTGCGTACAACAACAAAAAAAAAACAAAAAAACAAAGAACCCCAGATGAAGACGAAATTTGCAATTATTGCTCGCTGCAGGCAAACGCCGATATCAACGTCAGGGAACCAAAAACAAAGAAGAAAAAAACAAGATGGCTTCAATCGTCAAAACCGACCTGCCTTCTAATGCGCGCAAGAGTCGGAGGTGCCATTTGTCCTCCAGACCGTTTCGGGATCGTAGCAGGCGTCCGCCAGTCTTAACTCAGGCGACTCAAACAAAAACGACACCTAAAACCGAAACAGGTTTACGAAGAAAACGCACCACCTATGAGTTGGATTTTTTTTTTCGTCCTCGACATACGTAAAGTTATAAATAAATGGCGTGCGATTTAAGCCTGGAAGAGGACGCATTTGTGTGCGTGTGACGCATTTGAGCACGTTACATGAGTCGTTAAAATAAATCCTCGTCCTTTTTGAGGAAAAAAAAAGTCCGCGAGGTGTTTCATGCACCCATCATCGGGACAATTTCGTTCGGGATAAGAACATCTCGTGTTTCCATACGAAAAGGTAGTGGAATTATTACCACCAACAGATGGTTTTTGGTTATTTGTTGCATCATCTTTCAAGCCCTCTGTATGGTCTGCATCCGTTTGCAAATTTGTAAACTGTTCCACACGAGAAGTCAATGCTAAAAGTCAACATAAAAAGCTAAAGCACGGTGGGATCGGTAGTGTAGTAAAATCTGATCCTTTATTGACAACAAACAGCTTAATTAACGATTTTCATCAAATGTATAATGCATCCAACATATGATATTGGTTTTCAAGCCAATTTATGAAAAAAAAAAACAAAAAGTACCATTTAATATTCGAATTTCATGCTGCCTGAAACCGGTGCTACTTTATTTCAGGAAATGCATCGATCCAACTGGTGGTGCAATTTTTTACCACAAATTCCCCTTACAGTGTCCGCACAGCGGCAAACGATCGGTCCCGTTCGCAGGTTGCTCGATTCCCTTGAAACGGGGTGTCAGCTTACAAGGGCAGCCCTGAATCCGATACCACCCGGAGCCAACCGGCGCTGGGCCATTCAACAACGACGGCCGGCCACCGAAGCGAACGCACAGAAAGCAGCAAAAAAAAAACACAAAAAATCAACCAAAAATCACATCGAACACACTGACGGAGAAATGCATTCCGGAAAGGGGAGCGGAAGGTTTTTGAAAAACTGCATCAATCGTCCCCCCCAAGCCCCTGGGGCCTGCTCACTTCCAGGAAGCGTCGCGAACGGTGGCTCCGGCCGCTTGCAATGGTGCGTAATTGCGCCACACGGCGCTTCAAATGACAGCGGGAGCCCGCGCGGGTATCAATTTTCTGTCGCATCTGCCCGAAAGCGCAGGATCGGTGCGCAAAACAGGGTTTCGATCACGACGCCGGTGCACCCTGTACTTACATTTGCAGCCCCCTTTCGCTCGCTGCACCGTGCACACCGTCGGCTCAAATGATGTTTTACGCCGGAAAGTTCAACCACAAAAACAATTGAACGCCCGAAAACACACACACACACACGAACATGAATAACATTAAAAAATAAATCCCCCACCTTCCAGCGATACCCGATGGTGGGTAAATTTGGAAAGCGTATTTTCGCGGGAACCCCCTCCCCCCGCCAAGCCCTTACCACATGTACCGCCATGCACAGCGCGTTCCGGTGGTAATGCAAAATTTGTGCACTTGTCAGCGGAATCCGGAATGTTTGGGTTGAGTTTGGAAACGCCTGTTGGGGGGTTTTTGTGTTATTTTTTTTTTTTAATGCTCGCTTTGCTGTTAGTAAAAATGTAAACAACATACAACAGCGACCGTTTTAAACTGGTGATCATGTAACAATCGAATCGGTTCCGTCGGCACGTCGAAGCTGCAAGCGAGTTTTTTGTTTTTTTACGGGCATATTGATAGTAGACAGTTTTCGGAAAGCCCCCAAAAAACGAGAAAAAAACACTTTCACACACACAACACACGTGTGCTTATATTAACTACACCCTCCACGTACGTCCGGTTGCAGCACGCGAAGGAATACAAATCGGGGGAAAATGTTCGATTTTCGGCACTTTCGATCGCGGTTGAGATGATACAAGCGTCTAGGAAAACGAAAGTACACCTCATCGCGTGAAGATGAGACGGAAGAAGGATGAAGTAAATAAAGCAGTAATAAATATTACACGTACACAAACCGGTGCGTGAGAGATACAAAAAATCACACACACACACACACACACACCATAAAACCATCCAAACGTTCGGCTCACAAAGGTAACAATAGTCGGCGCGAGTCATAGTCGAACCATCGAAACGAGAGTAGGAAGAAAAAAAACAAGCAGCCACCATATTACCAATCGCTGGTAATTGCCACCCGAAACCTGCGAAAGGAACGAACCGGGAGAGGGAAAAGGAGATAAAAAGTGAAGTGTGGTGTGAAAGAAGAAAAACAAAACAACAGACACCCGAGGAAGCCCGAAGCAAAAAGGCGGGCGGGGAGGGGGAAGAAAAGTCAATAAATAACAGATAAATCCCCTAGAAATAGGCTAAATTGCCTTTGGGTCATGGCGCACACGGCGGTACGTTCGGGCCACCACCACCACCACCTGCGCGTTTTGAAGGTCAGAAAGTGAAGGAAGCGAAATAGAAAGGAAAAGCGAACTAGGAGAAAAGCGAACCTACGAACACAAACCCCCTCCCCCACCCCCCTGCGAGATGCGCGCATGCAAAGAAGCGGTGCGATCGTGGAAAGCGGCGGAACGATCATCGTCAGACCCGTCAGCCTCTTAACCTGCGCAAAGTGCGCGAGCTGGTACCCGCCACCCGCCACCCGGCACCCTCCTGCATCCACCGCGCTCCAGCATCCACGGTTTGCCTCCAGTCATGGATAAAAACAGGCTCAATTTAAGCAGAAGCAGAAAGAAAAAAACACAAATACACACACACACACAACAAACAGCTCACGAATGGGGAATGGGGAAGAAGCAGAGCACATACGCTGCGAGGCTGGCGCGATCTCGGCGGCGAAACAGCGTGATCACTGGACGAAAGCAAAAGCAAAACACCGTGACTCGCGGAATGGTTGCGGGCGCACACGAGCCGCACCGATGTGGAGGTGAAAGAGCCGGCCAGCTATGTGTGAGCGCGAAATACCGGCGGGCAGAACGAGAAGCCGAACGAACTGGAAGAAGGAAATCAAAAACGACTTCCCAAACGCCGCGCGCGCGCGCGTGTGTGTGTGTGTGGCTGTATGATCACACGCATGAATTGTGCTGTAGGAAGTGAAGGGAAGGAAGGAGGCCGCTTCCTCTCCCTCTTAGCCCCCCCCCACCTCCCACCCCCTACCAACCCGCGACAAGGCGAGAAGGAAATCGAAAGCCAGAGGATATGGAAGTCATAAGATCGAAACGATCATTATTTGATACAGCCAGTCGTCATCCAGCGATCCGTCGGGCGGACGATCGCTTTTGAGCGGCCGAGGCAGGGTTTAATGGTTTCGTTTAGAGCCGGCCTCGTGTGCGTTGGCTCTCGAATCGGTGGTCCGGCGAAGGGAGGAAGCCCGTACCGCCGCTTGCCCCTGGGCCTCGTACTGGGCAAACCGGAAAGGTCATGTCGAAGTAGCACTCGGAAGTACTGTTTGCGGCTACCGTGCTAGCGATGAAACCTAACCTTTTGGAAGCTAGTTCTGGGTCGGAATCGGAGGCTCAATCCGTTTTGGAGTTTTGATGAACGAAAGGTTAGATTTAGGTTATCCAGGAATGAGATTTATTGATTTTTTTTTGTTTTTAATTCGGATAAAGTTCTTGGTCAAATTCTTCGGACTTGTATTCTGCATTAGAAGACCACGATCTATCTGATTTTGGAAAAAATAATTTTCCATCAAAAATGTCGCTCAGTTACAGTTGGACCAGCGAGATCACTATGATCGAAAATCTCGCTTGGAGCGTCGCGCGCGATCGCTTGCTAATCCTGCGCGGGACGGACACACAAATTTCGCCATCAGGAAAAACTTGTTTCCCCGGCCCCCGGCCGCGAGACTTCAGCAGCCGGGCAAAAGCCGCCCGTGCAACCAGTTTCACGAGCCTAGTCCTACTCCAGCACCCTGTTCCACCTTCTCGTCCTCCTCCTCCTCCTCCTCGAAGACGTGGAAGACTTGCCTCGGAGAGTGGGAGATCAAAATAAACAAACTTTGGGGGAGCAAAGTTTCGGGGTGTAGCGCACGGGATGGGACACCGCAGACTGGTTCCGACGCTGGTCAGTAACGCAAACAGGCACCACATCACACACGAAACCGGTAATTTCGACATCCGCACCGCACGCGAGACGAAAGATCTGCCTGCCGGGTGGCAAATGGTGGCTGGGACGCCCTAGAGCGTCTAGTTGGTGGAAACAGCTGCTGGGCCACCAGTGGCAGCAGGCCTGGATTCGCAGCCTGCCCGAAAGTGAGTGCATTGCGACCGATCGTGCGACTGATTGGGTACGAGACACCACCTCCACCGCCGTGACCCATGCGAAGGTTGGGCGAAGTATGGCCCGCGGAGATACACTGCTTACCATACAATCGACCTGTCGTCAACCCGAGGTGCCCTCTTGCCCTCGTGCACCCGCTAGAAGGCCTCGTTTTTCGAACCCACTCTCTCTCTCCCTCTCTCAGCCTTCCCGACCCTCGCTCCCTCTGCACCCAGCACAGCAAACACGAAAAAAGGCGGTACTGGCGGACTTTATTGGGTCAAAGTTAGTACTGCTCCTCCGTCCGCCGGTGTCAGGTGAGCAAGAGCGGGGCAAAAAGCGGCGCGCGAAGATTTGTGAAATCACTCGCGCACCAGCAAGAGCCGCGTCGGGGGTGAGGGTTGGCCGTTGCCAACAGCGCGTCAACCATTTTTCGCCGCTCGATTTGCAACAGCGCAAAAACCAACCCGCGGGAACTCGTTTTTCCTCGAGCGCGCGACCTACTATTTCGGTACGTTCCGCCGCACGGTCCTTTCGGAATCCCGCGTGGTAGAGAAAAAAAAAAGAAAAACAAAATCAAACTTTTCCTTTTCGTTCACCGCGCGCCACCGATTGCGGTGCGGTGTGGGTTTTGTGTGTTGCAGAGCAGCAGGATGTTCGGAGCTCGCTGCTTCTGATGTTGCCTTTTTCCACGCGGATACGAGCGCGGAATAATGCACTGGATTAGGGTGGCCACAACGGGCTGCAGCACCGGGTGGGCATTAAGTATTTTATTTCACCATTAAGCGGACGAAAAACAGCACTACTCCACCCCAAATACCCCGAGCCACACAATGGTAAATAAAGCACGTAAAAAGCTTCCCAGCAGCATATAAATCGCAACACTGATTGCGTTTCGCTTGCCTTTTGTGCTGCCTTTTTTTAATACAGGAATTATACAAAAAGACGAAAGCAGCTCCACGGGGTCGCGATGCGCTCCATAAATTTTGATTCGGACGCCCCCTACCACCCCCCCCCACCGATGTCTCATAAATATTCTCCTTTCGGTTTCGTTTCGTTTCGAACCGTGCGCGCGAAATGTTCAAGTGGAATAAACACGCGCACGCACGCACACTGAACGAAATCAAACTGAAAAAAAAGAAACAAAATCGGCCCACTCCGCACGACAGGAGCAGGTTTCTTCGAGGTTGCCATGTATGGGGCGGGGGGTGCCTCGTCGGATGTACATAATGCTGCATACGCGTCCCCCCATCATCTCCTTTCCCTCTAAGCGTTTCCTACGAAGAGGGATGAAGGTGGGGGTCAAATAAGGGGCACGTCACATCCTTCCTCTCCCCCCCCACAACTCCGCTTTCCGTTTTAGACTGGGGCTTGTTTGGTGGCGATCGGTGGTTGAAAGTTTCGCCGTGCCGCGCGCATGCTGATTGGAAATTAAATCAGCCTGTGCTGATTAAAATTCAAGTCTGCCAAAAAAAATCAAAAGAAAAAAAATACAACACACTGAGCCATTCCCGAACACGGTTCCGTGTATGGGCATGCTGGCGCTGCTTGTTTTGTTTTTTTTTTTACGGGCTTGCCTTTGCCGAAGACGGTTCCGGTCTGCGCCGGCGCTTCGTGAACAGTCGCAGCCTCGCACGCACGCACGAAAATCCGCACGCGGTTGCAGAAATCACGAGATGGGATTCACCGGTGAGTTCGTACAAATGGTCGGCCTTCGGGGAGGCACCTCCCCGGGTGAAGATGCACCGCACGAAACACGCACTCACACAGCTCCGGAGCAGGCTCTGATCGGGCTTCAAAAAGCGGCCAAGATCGCACTGTGATGTAATGCAATGCGCTGTGTGAGTGTGCAATTTGCGCGTTATGCGATCATCGCACAAAGAAAACGGCGCAACTGCAACCGCACGGTGAGGACCGCACGGTTTTTGGGGTGAATAAAATTCATTTTCGTTCGTACGATTCACTGGAAAGCGATAAATATCAAGCGATATTTGAGCTGCCAAAAGCTGGTAAAATATGAACGCAATAAAACTTCCTCGCAATACAATAAAAAATAACGAAAAATATTGCAATATTACGAGCGTGTTTTAGAAGAGCTTACTGGAAAGCCATCGTGAACAGC
>JXXA01006140.1:0-12611 GCA_000956255.1 Anopheles punctulatus
CCCCTCATCGGACAATCGTTACGAACAATGTTCAAGCATTAATTTTTGCCTCAAGCTCACTCTCCAATGCTTGCGTCTATGCAAGATCGCATGGTCCGATGTTCGCTAATTCAGATAAGAAAATGATGCACATTTCGACCTGCTCGCAAGAGTGAAAAGAATCGACTCAACAAACGAACGTTGGGCTTGTTTTTGTCGTATTTATTTATTTATCTATCAAATTGGCCGTCTTGCCGATGGATTTTCTTACATACTGAGATGGTGAAGCAAAAAATAAAGGGAAGAAAAACCCGCATGTTTTCGGTCGCGCCCGAACAAACCCGAACCCGATCGGTCGGGTCCGAGTCGATTGCACCACTACAACCGTGTGTTGCTGTACTCGAAAAGAGGGGAAGTGACGCTACACAAACACAAAACGTTCTTTGGCACGTGAGCATGTGTTGGTTGGTCGCGGTCGGTGCGCATGTGTGCGTGTATTACATTGCTCGTTTTCTTTTTGCTCACTAGTGACCGGATTATGCTCACCATGAGCGTGAGCAACTTCTCACGTTCATGTTTTAAATTCAGCTCATAAATACTTCACACGTTTGGAGGCTTTTATTTTTCTGCCCCAACAAATTAATCCATTCGTCAGGTGTCACTTCAATTCGAATCAGTTTAATTCGAAATGAACAGGCAAAGTCCGGACAAACTTATACCTAAGAACAACATATTTAGCAAGGAACATGGGACTCATTTCATGGCTTTTTTGAATGAAAGTATGCAAACAACATTGAATGTTTCATTCTGCGATCTTATCCTGTGTTTCAAATGTTCTGACTTCAGCTGTGTTTTGTCATCTGATGATCTTCTCTTTCTCCTGCAACAGCTCAATCCATCGTGGCTAGAACTACATTTGTGAACTAGCTGACAAGTGCAGCATAAGCCATGTGGCACATTTTGAGTAGTGCAGCTTTGACTACCTGCTGTTCGGCGTGATAAACTAGCGAATATTTTCACTCACCGTTCCGTACCGTTCCGTGCGAACATCCAAAGAACTAGAAAAACAAAACGACCGCTGGCAAGGCAGCGAAAACCGTGAAAAACTCTGCTCTAGATGGAGGTCGACTCGGTGCCCTGACTTTGCTTGTATCGGTGTGGGTGGAAACGAGATGAAAGCAACACAATTTATAACATTTCATTCCCGTACCCTCCCCCCCTACCCCTTCCTCCGTTCCAACCTCATGCCACCCAGCCTTCCTGAGAAGTACAAAAATACGTTGGTAGCCATTGAGTCGCAAGCAACGAAGCAACCACTTCAGGAGCGGAGAACTTCGACAGCAGCCCTTTCGACGTTTGCCTGCGCACTCGTGCCCTATCGATGAGGTTTCGGTTGTACTTGCACCGGTACGAGATCGCACCTTCACACCCGGTGGTGCGTGTCACGCGAGAACACTGTGCACGCAAGGCCGGAGGAGGACGGAAGTGGAATTCAACCCCCCCTCCCCCTCCCCCGCCTGGCTTGAGGGCAGACCAGAACTGCACTAGGCACTAGGCGAAACATGCGCCCCGGTCAGAGATGTTCTGCAACATGGACGATGCAGCGAAGACGAAGAAGAGACCACTCTCCTGCGTCTTCTGCGTCTGGACAGATTTTTTCCTTCGTTTTTTTTTTGCTTCTATACCCCCATCGGAACGGTCAACGGATTCTAAGAAGCGCTCAATAATAATGTCCAAAACGTGACTCGAAGCTGTGAGACTTATTGCCCACCACGGATCGCAACATATACATTAAAAAAAAAAAAAACAAAGCGAAATGGGGTAATAATAGAGAGGCAGAGGGAGACAAGAGTCCGATCCGAGGTGCTCAGTTGCGCACCTAATTTAGCCGCACGGACTAAGGGACGCGAAAGCTGGGTAGTAGCTGTTTTAAAAATCGAATGATAGGCAGCGCGGTGCATGTGCGGTTTACACACAAGGCAAAGTTTGTCGTGAACTCCCATCCAACCGTGCCGCTGTCGCAATGTTGCTAAAAAAAAAAAAAACCCCTTCGAGCAATTTCCTTTCTCTCGGTGAGCGCACTCACCCGCGTTCAAACTAGTTCGTCCAGCACCTCGAGGAGCGGGAGGGAGCGAAGGGGTTGAGTGGGGTGTGAGTGTACCAGTAAGCCTAATCACAATCAAAATCGCGACGACCATCTGGCCACCAGCCTGCCGTGGCTGCCGTGCGGCCGTTTATCAAAGTCCGTCTCGCCGCGTTCCCGCCGCTCGTTTGGCACGATTTTAAGCAGCGTTTTAGGGCTCCTCCTGCAGGGTCCACTGCAGGGCAGCAGCAACAACAGTACACACACACACATACACCCGCACACACACTCTTCAAGTGCGACCCCTTGTCCTTCGCACCGGGGGACGAGTGGGGTGGGCGAGTGGAAGTAATTGTCGTATCAAGCCGTCATCCGGTAGTAGGATTCCGTGACTTCGCGTCCGTTGATAGACGGTTTGGATGGCAGAAAATCGTTACCCCTTGGAGAGTAGGGAGGGGGGAGGGGACACACCGTGGCAACTATCAGTAGTTGCACCTCCCCCCCACGCCCCCTGTCTAACATGCTCCCCCCGAAGGAGCCCTTCGCCGCACCGCGCGTGTGCGCAGTCCCAGTGAAAGGTAAAATTAGAGTCTTTCTCTGCTTCACTCTCGAATTGCGCTCGAATTGCCGTGTGCTGCCGCGAACCGAGCCAACCAGCGAGTTGGCGGATGGGCCACGGCGGGTAAGGAAGGATAAAGCAAGCAAGATCGATTGCAATTGCAGTGTCCAATGCCATCGCCAACGCCACATCGCCACCGTCGCCGTCCGTGTCCGTAGACGTCGACGTTGGCAAGGTTCTTTTCTTGCAGGCAACGGTGCACAAGCTGACACTTGCTCTTTTGGCGGCTGTGCTTGCGCCGGAAAGGGGGGCAAGGAGGACGCGTCCGGGGCGGCAAAGAACGAAGAAAGCAGATGCAGGCAGGCAGGCAGGCAGGCAGGCAGATTGGAAGTACGATCACGTTTGCAGGGCGTGTCCCACAGCACGGTGCTTGCCACCCATCAGCCACCCTTACCGTTTCGAATTAATCTTCCATCACGCTTGCCCGGACGAAAGGACCGCCGGACGACATTTGGACATGTTTCTTCAGTACGCGCTTTGGTGGTGCAGTTTATGCGAATTTGCTATCCCCGCAGTTGCATTACAATGAAGTATAAAAATAGAAGAAACAAAAAAAACTTTACAATAAATACTGACTGCATCGACAGTGCTCCAAAAACAAAAGCTTTGTGGTTAATTTTCTTTTCAATTTTTTCTTTTTTTTTTGGTTTTTTCTGCACTAAGCAACCCCCGCCGGTAACAACGCCGTACGAAGCGGAAACGGAAAGAGGATAGCCGTGTTCGCCAAGACTCGGCCAGTTGCAGCATAAAAAGAATCCCAAACGACCTTCCGACCAGTCTGAGCCGCTTCGGGATGAAGCATACGTGTGTTGGTGTGTGTGTACGGTGGACAAACGCAGGCACACACGTACATTGTATGTGCGCCTCATGCTGTACGTGGCCGGCCTTTTGTGTGGCTGATGAATTAATGCTTCGGATAGTGGGGTTAAAATGTTTATGTTGTCCGTCACGGATCTTCTTAACGGAGGAAGTATTTCCACGAAGCGGTCATGGAGCGTGGGGTGGGGGGGGAGGGGAGGGGGTTGAAGGAGCTGCCGCCGAAGATAATGCCGACGAGCAAGATCGGTGTTTATTTTGACTGAGCCGTTTCGCACCTGCTGTTCGTTCGCCTCTGTCCGTTTCTTATTCTGTGTGCTGATTTTATTTTTGCATTTTTGCATTGCCCTTCGTTTGGTTCCCATTTGCGGGTTTCCTTACACGGCTATATCACCGCTGTATCACTCGCGGTTGGTGCTTTGGATCAGTGCAAAGCATGCTGCGATGGGCGTTGGTCATGTGTGTGTGTGTGTGTGTGTGTGTGTGAGGAACATTAGCACCAAGCGTAAAGCATCAGAAATCGTTTACTTGCAACGTGAATTTATCCGATTGTTCCTAGCTTTTCTAACCAAAACGTTTTGCCCCTAAAAATATAACAAATTCATCAACACAGATATCGGTTGCTGCTAAACGCCACGCAAAAGGTCACCGACACACTGGCAAATTTGTAACTTGTGGTAAAGAATTTCGATCCGCAACACGCCCTCTCTCGCACATTTTTTTTGCGTTTTTTTTTGCGCTTCAGTGCACAATCGCGATCTCAGCGCATAGATGGCTGCTGCTGCTGTTGGTGCCGCTGGTTCATCTTAAGAAGGTTGGTAGGCAGGTAGGCCGGACCCGGCCTGTGTCGGGTTCTATGGTTCTGTTTAATGACAGACAGAGGCATCATTTTACCGGGGAGAACCGGCGAAGTCTCAAGTAGTCGCGTCGTTGCCCGCGCAGCAGTGTGCGGAAAACGTGACTTTCGATCACGAATTGATACCCCCCCACCCATCTTCCTACCCTCTGTCAGTGTCCCAGCCATCTTAACTTCGCGAGGCGGCCATCGGTGGGACGATACTTTATCATTATTATTACATATTTTGTACTGAGACCCATCGCAAGCGGTGCTTACGGTGACGGTGGTTAATCGCGTTTTGCTGCCGCAGAAGCGCTTCCAAGCAAATCGTAGCCCCGATTGGTGGGGGGAAGGCGTTGTGGGGGGGAGGGGGGTTTCTAAGGCACTTTACTTGCGGTGAATGCCGCAGCAAAAATGCTACCTTGCTCCACTCGCCTCGGCAAAGGCAGAGCGTACCGTGATAATGGTCGGGTTAAGAAAGAAAAAAAATTGATACCATCCAACAAGCTTCGATTTGATCCGGTTTTGAGCTCAGGTTTCTAGGGAAAAGGATTACACATGTTTACAATGTTTACTGCAGTACTTCAGAATGTTTGTGTGTGTGTGTTTTTTTTTCGTTTTCTTTGAGAGTAGTATTTTTGAGGGAATTAATAATGTACTTGCATGAGCACAAGTATCGTTGTTAAATTCCACTGTTTAATTTAACAACTTAAAAATTTATAAGTTAGCACAAAATTACCGCTTCAAACAGGCTTGCAACATTTTTAGTCAAATTGTACAATCTGTTCGTTGCTGTCCGAAGAAATGGTCCCCCACCTCGCGCCCCAGGAATATAGGGATTTCTCGCATGTCGCCAGTCAAACGTTTCAATAAATTTTTGAATCTATGACTCGCCCCCTCACCCCCCTCTAGCGTTCTTGGTAAACAAACTTCCATTCCATTTTTACCGAAAGCATTTATTATTGTTATTTCACCGCGAATCTGCAGCGCGAAGAATTCCCTACATCTAAACGACCGTTGACGACGACGAATAGCTGTGAATTGGTAATATTTTATGCCACAGCATGACAAGCAAAATATACAATATTGAATGTGAATCGGGATAAAATCGGGTCGCGTAGGGTACGGGCGAACGTCGGCAGAAGTTATGAAATGCTACTCCCGCCCGGGCCACAAGGTCTGCTTGTCATTGCTTTTGTAAAATTAGAGAACGAACCAGAAAAACAACAATAAAAAGAAAAAAATGAAAAGAAAAAGGAGCGTGCGGCCGATGTCGACCTTTTTCGGCTGCACCGTGTGTCCGGCTTGAAGCAAAACATCCATTGTTTATACGTTTTCCTATTTGTCTTTGCCCTCACCCGCTTTAGGAGAGCCTCCCCCTCTCACCCCCCCCCTCAACCAACGGAACGGGGAGGAAACCCCGAACGGGCACGGTACCTGTGGCAAATGCTTTGGAAAGCAAGTGTCATAATTTAAAATAAAATTTCCTTCCGTCCACACAGTTAGTGGTGCAGCAGCCCTCTCATCGAAGTTCACTATGGAATATGCCCCGCGCGTATGGGGGAAGTGGGTAGGGGAGTATGTGCGGGACGGAGTGACAGAGGCTGTTGCGGAAGCGTAATGTAAACAATGATCCGGTCGGAAAATAGTTTAGAGTGCGAGAAGGTGTTAAACAGTCGAATTGGCTGTCGTTAGGTTATTCCGAGGAAATGGCTAAGCTATTGTTTACGTCGTCGCCAGCGTCGTCGTCATCGCCATAGTCGTCGCCTACGTTGCCGTTGTTGTCGTCGTCGTCGCCATTAGTAGGCGCATCTTGGAAGCGGAAAGCTGTCATCTCGCTTCGTTTGAATTCCAAACCCCGCCTGAATTTGTGGCCCCTGTGGCCTGGCAAACTTATGATGACAACGACATTCTTACTATAAAATTGTTCAATAAATTTTAATCCTAATTAGTCGCAGCAGCAGCAGCAACGCTTTCGAAGACACAGTTTGGGCGGTTTGTTTACCTAAACAAATCAAGCAATCCTTTCATCAAAACGGCAGCTCTAAATTTGACATTCTATGCCACAAAGCGAACCCTTTACGGGGTTGCATGTTTACTTTAGCTGACGACGCCATTAGGCTGTTGCATTCCTTAGCATGTTTACGCACGATTATGCTTTATTCTATCACTAAAAAGAGAGAAAGAGAGAGAGAGAGATAGAGATAAAAAGAGAGAGAGAGAGATGGAGTGTTCTACAAAAATGTTTCAAATTATTTTCCTTCAATAAATAATATAAAATTATGAGAATGTTCATACTCCACTATGTCATAAAGATTTTAGCTATAAACAGCTCCAAATATTTGGTACTGATTGTAAGGCAAAATTTATCATTTGCGCATGGCATACATTTTGAAGAAATTCGATTATCCTCTCGACTGCAGCCTAGATTTCAATAAAACCCTAAAAATGCCTTCCCATTTGAAGCGTGATATGTCCCAGCCTTTGGTTCCAACTGCTACACGGTTCGGCAAATTGACTCAACAGGCTCAATTTAATACCGGATAACAGAGTAGTATGTCAACCGGGGATTACGACACAATTGATCAAACCGCCGTGAAGAGAGCCGTGCCGTGACGGCGCTAGAAGATATGATTGATAATTCCTATTTTATGTTTCATCAATCTCGGGCGTGTTAAGCGCCATTGTAACCGTCGTGCTTCGTTTGAATTTTAATCGTCTTGCTCGACCGGCAACACAATTTCACCGAGCACGCGTTTGACACACATTTCGCCGGAATTATTTATCAAATACACGAATTCTATCAACACCCTCGAATGATAAATCACAACCCGACGACCCCACTGCTTTCGGCATGCTAATGCAGGGGACGAACGTGGTCTGTGACACCCTCTGCCCGGTTTAATCGCACCGTTACGCCAGCCAATCCAACCACTTGTTACCGCTTGTTCTCGAGCACTGGTGCCTCATCCATCAATCCCGGAACCTTCGTCACATCGAAAGGAGCGACCGTTGTGACATTCGCAGTTGCTCCGATTCGTGTGAGGTAATCCTTTCGCCTTCGTCACGGTGGTTGATGAAAATGCAAAATGGCCAATCAAACGAACTGGAGCGAGAAAAGGAGCCTGTAGTGAAGCGGTGGGAGGGAGGAGGGGGATTGGATTTTATTTATAGTCAACAAGGCAGTGCGTTTTTTTTTTTGCTTTACTTTTGAAGAAGGGCTGACATAATTCCATCATGCCTCTCAAAGACAAGACCATGTGCTTGTTTCAAGTTTCAAGTCACTACAAGAAGGTAGAATTTACATAAAAAAGAAATGTAAATTCTTACTTTGGAATGCATTTTTCCGAACCTGCTTTGGATTTCCCAAAAAAAAAAAAGTACATTCCTCCTATTGATCGCGACTTATCTCATCGGTAGTTCGGTGCTTGCTTTCTACACTCCTTTTTCGGACGCACTTCGGATCGGCTCGAGCCATTCAAACACCTCCGAGCAGGACCTAACCTAACAATTATCGTAAACAAATAACGTTCGATCATTCCGGGCCGTGTATTGTCCTGCAATCAAGGCGGATCCAGCAGTGCCGCGTGAAAGTGAGCAACGGATTGCGTTATTTCTAAGGCCGAAAGCGCGAGAATCGAGCTGTTGTGTGGCTGGACGCTAGCGAAGACCGAGTCGCCTTCCGCCCGGGCACAACGCCAGCAATAGCCGCAGATGATCTGGTCCAGGCTAGAAAATTTGACGATTTTTGACGCCAATTATCGATCGAGAGAAGGAAGAAGAAGAAAAAAAGGGAGGACGAATAAGAGCTCGGGAGGAAGAGGAACGCGTGATTTGTTGTTCATGTGCGCTTCTAACGGTCACGGTCATGTTCACCGCGGCCGCGGTGTATGGCGGCCATTTAAGTGTCAAATTATCATCCCTCGCCTGGCGTCGCCGTTGACGACGACGTCGCCCTTTTCAACTGCCGAAGAAATGGGAGGAACTGGCTCTTCAACTACGAATTAAATTATCAATTTTCGATCAACCAGGTATTTTGATCGATAATAGCTGCCCCCGGGGGGCAGGTGGCGGTACACTGCCGGGGCGGCTTGCCATTGGATAGGTTTTTGTTGTGGTGGTTGTATGGGGCTGCGCTATGGCCGGGCTGGCATCGCTGGCTCTTGTTCGGTTCGTACACCATTCTATCCAGCATCCAGCACGGTGTAGCCAGCCCAAAGTTCAAGTAGCGGTTAAGTAAAAAAAAAAAACTGGAGAAAAAAAACCCGAACAAACACTTTACCTAATGCACGGCACCTTGGTGGCTTTCGGTGGGCTCATTACGTAGCAGTTGATGTGTATCACAAGCTGAAATATGTGCAAGTAATTAGCAGGCGAATCAGCGACTGGCGATTCACGGCGAATGATAACGAATCGTTGATCCACTTCAACCGGCCACAGTTACAGTTCTGTTCCGAAGAAACAAAGCTGTTACGAACGAAACCAGGACTCCAGGCTGTGAATATTACTGTTCAATTTAGACGATTCCCAATCCCAACCCTTCTCACTTCGTTTCAATCATTCCCTTTCGAATACATTCACAATCTTCACTCGCACCCATCGGTTGAGAAACGAAGATGTGGGAAATGTGTTTGCCGATATCCCTGCTTCCCTTCGAGCAGTTCGATCCTGTCATCCAGAAGAGGCATAATTACGTCAAATATGACCACTTTACGACGGGCACCATATGTTCTCACTTACCAAACAAATGCTCGCGGAAGTCATTATTGTCAATACGTTCATTCACTTCTGAAACAGCAAAAAAAAAAACAACGAAAGCGTAAGACTCATAGGAGTAAACGAAATCACGCGTCATACAAAAATAGCAACGAAAATAAATCACTAACCACCAACGCATATAGTGTGTTCGAGCAATGTGTTTGAAGTGTGTTGCTCTCTAATCAATAAAAACCGGAATGTTTCCAGTGATGCGTTTGATCAACCGTGCGCGATTTTGCATTTACCAAAGACCCGTCGGTGATGAGTGGAATAGTGGACTCACACACACACACACCCGGAAGTGAGTACCGAAAGCCGAAGCCGTGACCGGTTGCAAACGCATGTAGTTGCAGGGAAAATATCGCAAGGGCACTTGACTTTGATGATATCAACTGGTTTTATGCCGAACGGATAAAGTAAGGTTACAAAATAAATGCGACGGCAAAGTACAAAACGCGAGGAGGCGGAAAGGGCTGCGAAGAGTACTCCTAATGGAAAAATGTAATTAAAATCTTTTCTCATCGCCTTAATGCAACAGCCGCGCGGGTACAGTACGGTACGAGCGATTTTCTTGCCAATATCAGCCTACTGACATCATATTTAAATCCAGCTCGATTGCTAGGATTCTTTTTCCGATAGTTCCGTGCACGTTTCTGTGCCTACTTTTCTTTCGTGTACCGCGTGCTCCGCAGCTAGAGCTCGATATGCGAACGGAAAGGCACCTGACACCTGGTGATGTATGATTGACGTATACACTTGTCGTCTCACTTTGATACCTTCCTTCCCCGTCGTCCGTACAACCACCCACACCCTGCCCACTCAATCATGTCACAATCTCAATTTTTCAAAACCGGCATCAAGTGGCCTGAGTGGCGGAAATTGGGATCGCAAGGAAGTCTCACGGTACGGTGTGCTCGCGTTCCGAGCGCGCCAACGCTGCTGGAAAGGGGTAAAAAATGTAAATTGTGTGCGAAAGGTGTATTGAAGTGTATGGCTTTGGGCGGTTTGCGACATAGACGTTCGCGTTAACTCCTTTTTCGGTTTTCCAGATACGGATACATTGTGTTCTATTAGAAGCCTTTCCTGGTTGACGTGCGAAGGCGGCTCTAGTTTTTTGTTTTGTTTTAGCAAAACATCCTCCACAGACATGCCGGATACTTTGTTTGACAGCTGACTCGTTGTCTCAGCACTGACAGTATGTCCAACACGAATGGCAATAACAAAATGTCAATTACACTGCACATCAAACCTACCAGACACAGTGCACTAATTCGCGATCGAAACAATTAAGTGTCGAATCGACGGTTCAACCTTTATTGAAAACTAATTCATTCCGGTAACCGGAGTTTCCCTTTTTTCCGCCTGCTCGAATGCTGACTCGTTTCGCTCGTCGCTTTTGTCGTCGATTTGCGGTCACCCGTTCCCACAGCGACCGCGAGCAGTGCGCGGTGCAATTGGTATCTTCATCACGACGACAGCGACACCATTCGCGCAATTATGGGGAATCGTGTGAACATTGGTCAGATTCAGTTTCTCACCTATTATGTATGCACCTTGTCACAGTTGCATCTCGCCCATCTCGTCTGTCAGTCCAACTGTTAATCTGTCCTGAAGCTGCAATGGCGAACAAAACTAAAAAAAAACACACACAAATCTTTTCGCCGTTTGTGTTTCTCGCCCGCGCGCGCCCCAGCGCTCCGGTGTGTCGTTAATCGAAGGCTTGGAGTTTCAGAAAAATATTGATTTATTGTCAAAGGTCACTCGATGTTCGCCGTCGAAGATGACGACGTTATGGTGCCCAAGTACACGAGGCAGAGCATGGCCGCAGTGCCCGTATACAACAACGAACGAATCCGCCGGCTAACGAATCGTGTCGCTGGCGCAAATATCCACTTTTGCGCCCAGAGCCGGACGGCCAATTGAGTCGTCGTTCGTCGTCGCTAACACGAACCGCGTGAAGTAAGATCGCGCCATCAAACCGTAGGGTAATTTATTGATATTGCATCAAATTTCAAAGCGAGAAGAGAAGCTTCTGCTGTCCATTGCGATTGCATCGCTGCATAGGTAGTTCCTTTTTTAGTGTTCCCATTTCTAGTGACGGATATCCAGAGTGATCTACAGAGTCATCGAGTCAAAATATTTCATGTTAAATATAGTTATCTAAAAAACGCAAAGGTGGATAGAAAGTAGCGATCCGACCAGGTAAATTTCGAATCATTTTTTCAGTTTTTCTCCCATTATCGGTGGTCATAGGGAGCATGAACGCAACACAACTCACCATAACAGTCAATAACCATCAATAACATTTATTGTTACCACCATGTTGTCGCAACTGACACATGCCGTTTACAATTTTCAATACCGTCTATGCCCCCGCTCCGGTGGGAATTTATTATCTCCACGCGCGCCTTGCCTTTAAGCCAGTTTGGCTGGCATGAAACATTTTAAATTCATCACGATAGGCCCGACCCGAAACCGGATGATAAGTATCAGCGTAACGCACAGGATCGCACAGAAACACACCCTTGTGGGAAGTCAAACATCAAACGGGAATTATGACAATCTAAACGAAACGCAACGAATGCCGCCGGCGGATAGTCCCCACCCGGTACGACCCGATCCGACCCTTCCCGCTTCACGCACAACCCCAAAGCAACGGCAACCGATATGACAGATTCGGCGATACAGGCGTACGACAACACTGTCACTTTCATTTAGCACGCCAATGTCTGTCCTCCCCTAGCGTCGAGGGCAGAGGCAGAAGACGGCAGGCTCGATTTCGGACAACCCTAAAAGATAAATATGAATAAAATTATGCAATTTCTATTCTATTCGGCTCACCCCACCAACAAAAACACAATGCCAGCGGGAGATCGGAAGTTCGTAGTCAGTACTTCTTTACGTGGGTAGTACGAAGTTGTAATTTTACAAGGCTCTGTACGAATTCAATATTTTCGCCTCGTTCGTGCGCCCTTCGCGTTGCAGGAAGCTGTAAACAGTAAACCACCAACGGTGGTAGCTGCTGATGCTGATAAATATCATTGTCAACGGGAGAGGCGCGATGAAATGTTAAATGAAACGGTGGCGGAGCGAGGAGAATAAATTGCTCAAATATCCTAGCGGCAGCGGGGCGTAAAAACACCCGAAACAATACAACGTGGCAGAGCGTTATCTGATAAGATTGTTCACGCTTTTCAATTTATTTTCCAGCGAAATTGTCACCGTACGGGTGAATATTTGCCAATTCAATCCCAGCCTACTTGATTAATTATTTACTTTTAGGCACCTTGAATTTATCACTTCATGTGGCAGCATCGAGGCAGCCAAGGTTGCTGCGACAATGCTCTCCTCCTTTTCCACGCCTTGTGCGCGCCCTGGAAACACTTTCGAGCGAGTTGGGAGCTCGAGTCGGGACTGTAAAAAAGTAAACAATGTAAAGTTTTTGACCGATTTCTCGACGCATTCGACGCGCGATGACTACCGGATAGGAAAGCCAGAGCATTGTAAACATTCTGCTG
>JXXA01006144.1:0-12589 GCA_000956255.1 Anopheles punctulatus
CGCGTGTGCGCTCCGTTGATTGCCGGCTGATGAGAATCGAAGTGAATGTGCCGCACGGTGGCTGTTCAATTATATTTTACAACATTATTGAACAATTTTATTAATTTTAAATGAAAACATACCGAGAAAATTATTCTTCTGAAAGGTGGTAATTTGATATAATTTTTAAAGTACTTATTAACAGCATAAAATAAATTAAATAAAACAATAAATTTATTACATTTTTGATGAATATTTCACAAAATCATCATGACTCAAAAATCTCTGCTCGCCAAATGGGCCTTTGGCTGGTCAACTTTGCCGTAGGGAAGGGTTCGCGTGTTCCTTCAAAGATAGTGGGTAGTAGGAGAAGCGGCAGAGGGGAGGGGGCCTATCAAAACTCGAGACTGCTCGAGGCAGCTGCTTGAATAGGAATTTACTTGTGCCAGTTGCCTTCTGCCGCCCGACTTTCCTTAGCAACTGATCAACCTCGCACACAAAGAGTTCGCGCACCGGCTTGAAATTCACGCTCACGGATGCGGCGATGGCTGGAATGGGTTGTTTATGCTTGTGCGATTAAAAAAAAAACAAAAAACTGCTGCCGATAAATGCCGAACGGTATCGCACTCGAAGCGATGTAAGCGCATTCAATTAAACAATGGCAAGGGAAAACAACAAGTAACTCAAATAAAATCTCGAAACCCTCCCCCCCGGTTTGCTTAAGCTTCAAAGGGAATGCATCGATATGAGCATAGAAATGGAACCCGAAGCATTTTAGTAAACCTTTCATCATTTGATTAATAAGCTCTGCGAACAAGTTTGTTTTATTTTCGTTTATTTCAATACAAAACAATAGCGAAACCAAAATCGTTACAAATATTGCATACTTTTGGGCGAAATTGTTTGCAATACAAAAAAAAACGCATAAATGAATGCTGATTTCAAAACTTTAAGCAGATTATAATTTTCCTAGAGCTTCAAGAATATTATTGTTGTGTAAAATCTCATCACGCTTAGCCCGAGTGGTTTGTAACTGGAAAAAAAAAACTTCTAAACTAAATTTCCATATCCATCAGCCAACCCTTTGGTTTGTGTAATTGCAAACCGTGTGTAGAAAAACCACTCCAAAAAGCTATTTGGCAAACAATGGCAAGCGTCGCGTAACGTAAGCAGTCATTCGTTTACCCACCCGGCTCCTCCCAACCGGTATAGCTCCATTTGATTACATATTTCAATCAAGCTTTCGCACTACACAATTCACATTATTTTCCAGCAGTGTCAGCGTCAGTTTGAGTGTGTTATTTTACAGTCACTCTCGCGGAACTATATAAAAATCCGCTGTTCACCTGTCCCACCTGTTCACATGCACAATTTTGTGGGACATTTCACACTTGATATCAGTAGAGAAGAAAACAAAAACAAACGGCCTCTTTCCAGCCCTGACATCGTTTCGATTATCAACGATAACGCACAGGCAAGCGTTCGAGTATTTGTGCCCAAAAATTAGTATCAAGTGTGTGACGGTATCACGCGAACTACACATCCGTAGGGATGCACGGTCTGGGAAATGATTAGAAAAATACGATAGGGAATTCTAACCTCGCCCCCCGCCTTCCCCATCCTTCGTGCAGCCAAGGCGTTTGTTTATTAGCACTGGGAGTTGAGTTGATTGCGGTAAGCTGTTGTGCAGTGTGTTTCTTTCTTCACAGGATGTATGTGTATTTTTTCTTACATTTATTTATTTTTTTCCACATCAACATCAGCAACTACGCAAAAACTTCGCTAGGCAGCTCCCCCCCCCCCCCCCGCAAGTGCCGGTCGTTCAGGTGAAACTTTTCGTGTACGAACTTGTAGCGCGGGTGAAACAAACACAGTGCCGGATCTAGGCAGCCCGGCCCAGGTCACAGGTTAGCAGATTGCGGAGTGTTATCCCTTACGTCAATAACCTGTCAGCGGGCTGACATGTAGCGAGAAAGTGCCAAATGTTTTTCTTTTGATTTTTACTTGCCCTATCTTCTGCGTTGTCAGTACATTTCAGCGGCCTGCTTTCGGAAGGAAACGGCATTGATTGCGGCGCTGAGTGGGGTTTATCCGTTGTATTCCATTAATTTCGGTGTATTCCATCAGCTCCCGCGCGAACAAACCTTTTCACGTTCGATAGCTTTCGCCTGAGGGTATGCAATCGTGTATGAAATTCGAATCATATGCTTTAAATGCTTTGGATGCATACTTTTAGGCTGATTGCCAAAATTTGAACACGTGAAAATTATGCAATACGCACAACACTTTGTTCATGCACGTTCAGCCTACATTTAAGCGTTAGTTAACGAAATGTGAGGTTTTCCGTTACATTTCGCCCCCACGTATCGGTGAAAATAAACAACGTGCTGTATTTTACTTACACAATCGTTCATTACTCATCCCATGCCAAAAGCAAACTTTCGCACAATTAGCACTAATAAGAACATTTCGCTTCGTGCCGCCCCGAGATGCACCCACCGAAGAATGCTCAACCGGGCGGCTCATGATTAAAAATTCTTCCCCGACAAGAAATTACCGATTATCATACCGGAACCGCTCGCAACAATGGGCTCCAAGCGCCCGTGGGTTCACCTTCTGACCGCAGGTCATTTTGGATCCAGTGATGATCCCGGTCCCGTTTCTCGGCACACTGTTCGCCCCGGAATCGACATTCTGCCGTAACCGGCACCCACTCACCCACTGCCCGGGGCTAAAACGAAACCGGACCGGAAAAGGAACCGGAAAAGTTTTTAATTAGGAATGCCAACAACCCCGGCAAAGCCGGCGCGAGCGCCCGACAAAACTTGGGACGCCACGGGCACGGCTGGCACAAAACTTGCCACTTTCTCGCCCGATTTCCGGCGCGCTGCAGCATTTCGCACCCTCCGGGGCCAGTTTTATAATATTTCAAACCCTCCGCAAACCGAGCGGTACCGGGAACACACTAATTGAGTGATAATTGCCGATAATGTGAAATACTTTTCCGAGCGAGGGCGAGTCCGCCCAAGCCGAGGGCAGGGAGTTTTCCTTTCGCCTTGCGAAATTTTGTACCAACCATGTGCGTGTGCGTGTGTGTATAAGTGTTTGTGTGAGTGACAGTTTGTCTTGCTTCGTGTTCGTAATTATGATCATCTGCCCGTCTGCTAGGGCGTCTCATCGGGCGCCTTATGGTATGGATCGATTTATGGACCGACGGACCGAAATTCCCGACCGCGACCCGTGCCGCGCACCTGAGCCTGAGGTTTGAAAGCAATTATTGAAATTTCCCTCCCACTACCCTCTCTCTACCCCTCCCACACCCCTTCCTCGCACCTTGACACATCTCCAGTCCTACCGAAGGCTTCAAAAAGTGGTTGAATGATACGGAGCCTGTTTTTTTAAGCCAGTCGAGCTCAAATTAATGGTGTCAAGTTTATCTACGGCAGATGACTTTATGGATGGAGTTTGGAGAGCACCGAGCAAAACAGTTTTCAAGCACGCAGCATCGTATTATTATCCTCTTCGTTGAGATACAATACGAATTCAAGCCTGTGTTGAGCCCGATTTGAGGGACGAGCTGTTTTATTTAATATGTTCAAAACGATACGTCTTTAAAGCGTAAAAGATTGCTCAAACAAAACTTCAAGATCTTGCTGCGAGTTTATCGACGACGGAAAAGTTTGTAACTAGATCGGTGTAGGAGAAACTAGGATACGGTCGCACGAGAGATATCGTCACAAAATTTATAAATGAACTCGCTGGTAAGGGTTCTACCAGGACCTTTCAAATTAGCCACTGGTGGAAGTTCTAAAGCTAGCCTTTTCATTTTGATCGAAATTAAAGTACGTCCAGATTTCGATGGTCCAAAAGTGGAACTTCGTTTTACGCCGAGTTTATTGACTACGGTAAAGTTTGGAACTGACTCTCAGTTAGGTCCTTGAGCTAGGGTGCTTTGGTATGAGAACTATCGTCGCAAAATTTGTAAAGAAACCAGCTGGTAAGGTTTCTCTCAGGACCTGTCAGTGCTCTATCTCCTAGTGTCGTAGGTAATGGCGTAGGTCCTGGAGCTTTGAAGAATATTCACCCGTAAAATCGAAGGATGGCTCCTTGATTGGGTCCCGGTACACAACGAACGTGCCGTTCAGGGCTTCCCACTAGCCAAATCCACCAGCAGGAACATGAGACGTTTGCGTAGTTGCCGCGAAGAAGCTCACCTAACCTTCCATCTGACGCTGGCAACACGGTCGCCCGTTCGACCTCGCCTGCTGTTGATTCGAGCTAATTGAAATCGTGATTCGGGCGCATTCACTTATCACTCACCCGCTCGGCACGGTCCAGCCCACCCCACCCCCGAAAGCACAAAGTAACTTCACGCGTTTTCCAATTATTAGCTGCCAGCCGCACCGAAGGAAGGGAAGACGTGCCGTGTCGATGTTGGGGATGCTGTTGGCGGTCTGGGTTTTCGATCGGTTTCGCAGATAGTGCGCGTGGCAAGTTCACCCTTCCCCCGCGAGCGTATTAGAATCCGAAACGAAGCACCGAAAAGGTCAGCGGTTTGGTGGCGGAATTTTCCGCCTGCCGCAGCGCGGAGGTGGGTCCAAATAAATGGCTGCAAAACTACCGGCCGGGTGTACTCATCCGGTGGGAACCTCGTACAGCCCGCGTACACTCATCGTAATGGCGGCGATAAACGAAGCCGAAGTACTTCCACCGTACGTAACCCCTTTTCGGTCGCGCTCGCACTGGCATGGGGAGGAAAAGTTGTGTAGAATTACATTTTTTATTTCCCACCTCCTGCTCATTTCTGTACCACAAAAAAAAAATCCCGCATGATGATGTTTTTCTTCCTCCTCTGAAAGTCAACCAAAGTGGTGGAGAGTGCGCCTGGGTTTTATTTTCTTTTTTTCTTTTTTTTTTTTTGTTCGGTAGCAAAACTTTCCAACAGCAGCAGCTCACCTCCGAGTTGGGCGCGCTCGTCTTTGTATGATCCTAACGAACCTGGGTTGTTAACTTGCCGGTTTGCTTCCGTTCGTCGCAGCTTGTTGCGCCAGTCCTTGCTGCCGCACCCGGACGTAATGGCGGCTCCTCAGACCAGCAACAAACACAACCGCCCAGTACCAGAAAACAACAATAAGCGCTAGCGGACGCGAAGAAGCGACGGCGAGCGTGGGGAAGAAGAAGAAAAAAAAACACCACCGAAAAACATCCATCCGAGCACATCAATTGATATGGGAATGAAAA
This sequence comes from Anopheles punctulatus, assembly GCA_000956255.1. Lineage (NCBI taxonomy): Eukaryota > Metazoa > Arthropoda > Insecta > Diptera > Culicidae > Anopheles > Anopheles punctulatus. The sequence goes on from JXXA01006144.1 coordinate 5,221, forward strand.
AATATCACCTTCGCTTCGGCAGGAATGCGCAGCAAACAAAACAAAAATACACACGCTTCTAGTGCGGCATGGGGCAGGGGGCTGGTGGGTGGAAGTGGGGAGGAGGAAGGGGGTGAAAAAGTTTCTGACACTCCGGCCGGCACCGCCGAGACCGCCACATCTTTTCCCGTCGCGTTTTACCTGCTTGCTTTCCTTGCTGTAGCGAAGCCATTCGGGTTTTCTTGTTTCGGTTTTGCTTGTTGCTTCGATTAGCCCGTTCCTATCTCGTGTTTGCGTGTTTATGTGTGTGTGTGTGTGCTTCCTGGCGCAGCTTAAACCGACGTGGATCAGCGTATGGAAAACGATGTTTTTCCAGTTTGTATAAATTTTTGTTGTTGTTTAAGTTATTTTATTTTCACCAGGATCGCTATCGAACCAACGTTCCATCGCCGTCGCAGCTGCACAGATTTCATCCGTCCCCGAGAGCTGAATAGTTTCAGTCTCATTAAGTTTCAACCATCCCTCCTACCCGCTGTATATGCTTTTGCGTCTCACTCGTTCCGCGTGGTTGTGTATTGTTTTTCTTGCTTTGCCTTTTTCTTTTAATCTTCTTCATCGAACGTTTGTTGTCGATGAAATTTTCGACTCGTTGCGTTACGTTAGGCACATCTGCTTCTGAGGTGCCGCTAAAACTATTCTGGCCAAGGTTGTTTTCTTATTTATAGCAGTTTTTGCCCCCTCTCTTTTACCTGGTGGTGGAAAAATTCTGCATTTGTTGTTATCTAAATTTAAAAAATATGTAATAAACCCATCCGGAGATGTCGGATGGTTGCAGAACCGCCTGAAGGTATGCATTATTTAAATGTCTAGAAAATAAAATCAAAATTGAAATAAATATAATAACACTCAACAAGAGATAAAAACAGAATAATCAAATATTATTATTAAGCAATAAATAATATAATTTCACCATCGGTATGCGGCGCCGAAATGTATGCAACCGTGCATGTAATTTAAGCCAGGGTGAGAAAAAAAAACACCATACTCTTTAATTAGTGCCTGGTGTGAAATCCATGCGGGCATGCAGGCGAAAACGAAAACGGATAACGCCCACGCTCCCAAAGCGCCCAATTAAGTTGATCTCGGTTCCGGTGCCGCTTGTGTGGGAACTATTTTTCTGTTTAAATAAAAACGTTTGAGGAAAGAAAGAAAAAAAAACACGTGCTGTAAAATCAGCTCACTGGGCTCGCGGAAATTAGCGCCTAAATGTTTTTTTCTTTCTCTCTTTTGTTTTATGCTTTCGGCACCCGCGCGAAATGTAAATGCATGATTCCTGCGCGAGGGCCCAGTTCGGTTGTTATTATTTTCTTTTCGCTGTGATATTTATTTGCCCCAAAAGGCAACCGGCCCCGCATGGGCTTGGGCGAAACAGGTCTCACCATCCGGTCGAAGGTAATAATTGTTTATTGCTCGTACGGTTTCGTACGTCCCATTCGCCACCTCGTCGGCTGGTGACCGCCATCTCCATCCCGGGGCTCGAAATCGAAAAATATTGCTTATATGGCGCACAGTCCGCCTGCCACCTTCCACGCGGCTCGTCCGCTGGGAACACAGCGAGCGAGCGAAAATAAATAAATCTCGAGTCTCGCAAAAGAAATTTTTACGCGCGAGTAATGGCATCGCATCAAGACCCGAACGATCCCGGCGGCGGCATCTCCGGGTTGCGCACGGGACCATTTTCCCGGAACTGCTTCCCGCCTGCGAGGCTACGCTCAATCCGACCAGAGAGACCGTCGGAACCGGAGCTCGACGCTATATCAAATTAATATTAGGCATTAGGCGGACGGAGCGGGGTCTTTTTTTTTTGCTGTGGCGGAGGAGAGTTGAACAGTGTATCGTGCGTACCACCACAAAACTGAATCAACCTACGGGCGAAGGTAACCGGCAGTACGTATGGCGTGCCGACCTTCTTTGCGCTACCTCTCGGTGAGCGGGGCAGGAAAATGCTTCCCCCTCGAGGGGTAGTTCGAGTTGATAAAAAACGAGCCAAATTAAATTACTGCTCATCTAAGCATTAAGATTTATGGCCCCAGCAAGGGTTTTGAAGCGCTTGTGGAGGATATTTTACAGCACGAAAAAAAAGACAGTCTGAACTGTCTGTTGAGTGCGCTTTTTTTCTTGTTTGTTAATGTTACCCCGAGCTCGGTTTCTTCGGCGTGTTTCGTTCCTGCGATTTTCGATTAATCCAGGAAGAATGGAGATTAAAACCAGTGCACGGGACGAGGTGGAAGAAAATCGCACCTTTCATTATCCCACCCCGGGGTGAAGGTGGTGAGCCAACCAGCAGAGTAAAATATAATTTACCAACCTCGAGCTGCGAAGCGGAACCTACTAAATAAATGAATTTTTCGCATCCCCCCGACCATTGCCCGAGCAGCCACCGCTGCCTGCCAATGATTGATGGTTACCGATGGTGGGATGGCTGGACGGGGACGGCCAACCACGCTGATTAATTTCCAATCAGCCTAATCGGACTAAACGGGGACGGTGCTTCCACTGGTTCGCTCCGATCGTCGTCGGAAATTAATCTTTTCTGTCCAATTCACGCCCTCCGGGGCCGACCCGCGGCTGGGTGGGCAGGGGCCGAAATGAAACCGCGCGCTAATAGCCGCCCGTGCGTCCGGCAGGGAAGGGTCTCGTTCCAATTGTAGGATGCTTTGGCAGAGGGCTTCACCGGTTGTGGCCGAGCATTCGTCGCAAATGGGCCTATAAATCGATGAAGATGTGCTTTGCGTGATATTGCATACCTTCGGGCTTGTTACTACGTACCCAGATGGCGCCTAAAAGTAGGCTTCACTTTCGGCATGATTAAAGAGTATTCGAAAACGTCACCGGTAACGGACAAAACAGGTCTGTTTATAATTTATTCAACATATTCGGCAATCTCTCATGCAGTAAAAAATAACAAAAAAAAAGGATTTCTAAAAATCCCTAACCTCTCCTATAAGGGTTTCTTCAGACGAGGGTAGTCTCCAAATCGCTTGAAAATCTAAAAGCTTTTAAAGCTACCAACAATCCAGCTGGTATAAGGTACATCTTAAAGGCCAGTGTTCCCAGAAAAGCTCCATCGATCTTTCCCACACTTACTGAGATAATCACAACTATCTACTTGCTTTGTGTATCCGCTTTACCGTGGCATCCAAGTTTTTCGACCATTCCGGGCGCTCTCGGCTTGATTGCGAACGGCAGAGAGCCGCCTGTCGGGTTGTTTCTAATTACTCAGCTAAAATGCAACACTCTCTCATTCTTCTCTCCCGCACCATCCCCCTGCACACTCCTCTTTTGCAGTAACCAACCTAACCCGCCTGCGTACGACAAACCATACCGCACACCTCGTCACGCCGGCTGTCAAATCAGTACGGCGAATGCAAGCCGTTTTTAACCGCAGCGCGATGAGTAATGTAGCCCTCGGGGCCGGGCAGCTACGGCCGCGATGACACGCGTGACGTGCGACATAAGTGACGGTGTCATGCACGACACTCGCACGAAATCCGCGCCGATCGATTCCAGCAGCTGCCACCGACGACGCTTTCGAGCCGGGTCCGAGTTGAGTTGGGTTTGGCCGCGCCGAGTCATTCTCTTCATGGGGAGAAAAAGCGGGAAGCGGAGAGGGAAAAAAAGGCGAGAAATGAAGAAAGGCCCAAAACCGGCCGCGTGGAGACTTCTGGACCGGATCCGGTGCCGGTCCGGTGAGTTCGGTGATGGAAACCAATTTCGAGGATTAGTATCAGCATGCTCTGAATTGGAAATTTATCTCCACCGCTGTAAGGGAGCAGGGAGGAAGGGAAGGGAGCTCCTGCGCCGGGATGTCGGACTTTGCATACATTTCACCCAATTTGCGACACCAACGCGACCGACCCGCTTCGGTTCTTAAACGGAGACACAAACACATTCCCGAAACCCATCGTAAGATTCCTTTTCCGACCCGATGGGACTTTCTCCCTCGTGGTGTAACAAGCATCCCACTCAGGCCGGGAGAGAAAGGGGGGGGGGGGGGGGGGGGGGAGCTGAGGGTTGCGGGGCAGGGGCGTTGATATTCTTTTAAAAATGTCACACACCCGGGGTTTCCCTTAACTCCTCGACGGCCGGTAAATTTGATTTGGAAAGTTTGTCACAGCCGGAGAACCCGCACCCGATCGTGCCGCCTCGTGCGGGTCGTCCGGGGAACGGTTGTGTTGGCAGCTCCTTCCCGGCAGCTGACAATCGGGTCGCATTTCGTGGAACGTCTTGCGAAACTTGAAACGGATCCGGAACGCAACAGGCGCCCCCGGACGGTCCGTGTGTTGGAATTTCCGGCGTCCCTTTTTGCTGGGCGACAAGGTCCTGGCGAAGTCAGCCAGGCTTACAGCGCCTGCGGTCAGAGCCCGCTTACGGCGATTGATGGATTGCCAAAGCAGGACGACGTTTGCTTATGGAGGACAGCACCTTTCCCTCTTTCTCTCTCTCTTTCTCTCTCTCTCTCACTCTCGAGCGCGCGCGAGCGTTCCGGACTCCCACACACATCGCCCATCACCAGTCCCACCATTAAAACACCATCCCAAAGACAGGAGGAGACAAAATAAACGCACATAAATTTACTCTCCACCATATATCTTCCCGAGCCGAAAGACACCGGCCCTTTTGCGGGCGCCGTGAAAGCTTTTGTGCAATAAGGACGAGATCCGTACCGACGGCAGCAGCCGGCAACGGCAACAGATTTCGGATTTCGGGCGTAACCGTGCGTGGGGCAGCGGGCGGAAGCTCACGAGGGCAGAATTTCATTGATTTCGATATTGCCGGATGTCCATTTGCTGTCATCGGAATTCGTTTCCGTTCGCTTCCGTTTGCTCGGGCACCAGTCGGGCGGAAAGCTTCGGGCGTGAAAATGCATTTTAACGCTTCTTCTACTTTTCTTCCAACACACACACACACACACACACAACGACAACTTACCAACAGGTTCGTTTGGGGTTACAGTTCTTTCCTAGCCTTCGAAGCGAAATTCATTTCGATTTTTTTTTTTTTTGTAGAAAAACATAATGGGTCCGCCCTTGTAGCATGTGGCATGGCCCATGGATTTTATTCGTAGTTTTTTTGTTTGTTCTATTATCTCTCTCTCTCTCTCTCTCTCTCGCTTCTTTCTCTTTTCGTATCGCACTCATACGCAAACGCGCGGTTCGAATTCTTGCCTTTAATATGGGATTTGTTGTTTTCTTATATGTTTTTTTTTACATGTAAATTTCCTAACCTCACCTACTGGCCCTAGTCCTGCGCGGGTTTCAATTTGCACTGTCGCCCTTGCCGAGGGCGCTCACTCACACGGTGTCCAGCTACGCTCAGCTCATTCACTTGCCTTACCTTACGCTACCTTACCGCTAGAAGAAAAACAAAACCAGTGGCTGGCACCAAGAAAAACACAAAACGCTTTCCAGACGCAAATCGAGTGCAAACTAATCGTCCAAAGAAAATACGCCCGTGCGTGTACTCGATGGCATACTTGCCGGCAGATTCGGCCCCATTGCGCCGAAAGGTATGCAATGCGCATGTTATGGTTCAAACACTGTTTCGCATTTTGGAAATGTTTCTTTTTGGGAGTGAAGAATAAATAAATGTGACAAGCATGTCGTTTGCAAATGAAGAATAAAATTGTTCCGTCCCAATTGCCTGCCTTTTAACGCAAATATGCCAGAATGTATGCTCACGTCCGTGTTAGACACGCAATGGATTGAATCATCCTGTGAATATGCACCACGAACAACATGTTCGAACTAAACAACTGTCAATAAAAAAAAATTAAAACAAAAAACGATCCTAGTACAGATTCCTGCCATGTTTTGACACACGATAACGATTTTGACAATATCATAACAATGAACCGGACGCGCGGGGTAACACAAAGGACGCGTAAACAATGTGTGCTGTGCGCCGTGCTTTACGTAACTCACTCGGTCGTTGTGGAATGCCTCGGTGCTCGGCGAACACTGCGGGTCCCTCGCTGGGGAAATCACGGCAGGGATTCAGGGCCGACCGCTGTAACAGGCGGCGGTTGCTCGCCAGCGGTGAATGTGTTTGGCTGCATTTTCTAAAATTATTTAAATTACAACACACCCCGGGACAGGGCGCAACGGGCACACAAGGGTTTGCGTTTTCTTTTGCACGCACGGCTCGCCGCTGCCGGGCTCACCCCGTGGGGGATTCCTTCGGTTTTATCGCACGATTTAATACTTTATTGCTGACGCGGGCAAGCACCACGCGGTGCTGCGGACTTGTCGCACCAGCTCGCTGCTGTTGCAGCCTTCGCCGCAGCGCAAGGAGCACACTATAGGTCAATAATTCGGCTAATGAACTCTTTGGTCACCTTTTCTTCTGCTTACATTACGCGCACACACACACACACAACCACGCATCGACACAAAACAAAAACACACACACACCCTGCGCGAGTAAATTCGTTACAACGATTCGTTGGCAAACGGTTGAAATGATTTCCGGCCCGATATTGGGGCGAGGAAAGAGTCCTCGGCGCTGATTCGACCGGGAAGGGAATGAAAGCATTCAAGCGTCAACACGGGAAGTACCGGGAACCGGGACATGCAATAACGTGACACTGCCTACGTGTGGAACGTCGGTACTTGACTACGGGGGGAAGAAATGTGTGTTCTTTTCTTTTTTGCTCGTTTCGTTCTAGCGATGAACCTAAAAAGCTCCCAGCGTGCGGAGAACAGCGAAGCTCACAAGCAGAGCCGTCTGTCCGGTGTCGGCAATCGCTATCGTCCGTCCGTACGGTAGCATCCGACGCAGCTGCAGCAGTGCCCTCGATGTCACCGACGATGTGCACGTTGAGCCGGACGAGGACGCTGAAGCGAGAAAAAGAGCGAGAGCAAGAGTGGAAAGAGACGGGAGCAGCCCGATATTAAACAGATCGCAGCAGGTTCGGTCCTACGAGCCGGATTCGGATATTCAATACTAATGAGATAAACCGTTCGTACATTGATTGCGCCCGGGATTCAGTGCCAGTTGGCCACCGCAAGAGCGCTGAGAAAGCGTCAGCTGGGAGGCGAACCGGGGCTGATCAAAATGTACCCAAAACGCAACCGAACAACACAACAATAACAACGCTCCGGTGCATGTTGCGTCATCTTGTACCCCTCCACACACTTACCGTCGTCCTTGTCGCTCATGAAGGAAAAGTGAACGCCATTATCGCTGTTGGACAGCACGCGCACCTGGGGATAGTTTTCGTCCGCCATCGCCACCGTCGCGTGCCGGTACAGGTCGAAGACGAGGGCCACGCACTCCACCTGCCGAAGACAAAGGAAACGGGATAAGATGAGCGCAGCTGGTGCCGGGT
>JXXA01006145.1:0-13280 GCA_000956255.1 Anopheles punctulatus
GCCTAGCCGAAGTCTCCCCGCAGGTTGGCAACAAAATGCCAACAAAACCAACTGCGATCGGTATTTCAAGCGACAGTTTCCGACGTGATGTGCGTTTGATGGGCAAAATAGTTTCCCCAACCCTCCACGGTAGCATCTTAATTATCAAGGGTTAACAGGAAGCCGCGGGTTCGGCACACGATCTCCATGGGGAGCATTTTCGCAAATTATTCTACGACTAAAGCGGTATTGCGCACTCTACAACCTCTTAGTAGCACGCGTCGTGCACTGTTGTTGAAATGTGTAGGGTAAGTCTTCCCAGAATTCCACGAAGGACCGTCAGCGGACAAGAAGCAGCAGCCAGGCACCACTTTTGTTCCGTTTTCCCTGCAAACCCGCGAGCGTTTACGGTGCCTTCCGGGCCACAAAAGGGCTACGGGAGCAACACAAAGGGCTTCGGCCACCGTCAACCAAACAGCGGCGTTATCAGAAACCCATATGGTGAACCACCCCGGTTTCCATGAAACGAGAGCAACCGGGGTCGAAATTCAATTTGCCGTGCCATTCTTTCCCGTTCGGTACGGCCTCCGGCAAAAACACCCAGTGTCCTCTTGAGAGTGTCCCCAGAATAGCGTGCCTTTCCGAGGGGTCCGCCCCGCTTGGCGAAGGGCCATTGAAAGACGCCTGTCACAAGCTGTGTAGTTGTTGAAGTAGGCGCTCGGATTTGCGGACTCGCATTGGCTGCTAAACCAATTGGAGAAGCGGGCAAACAAAATATCAAAAAAGCGGCCAGTAATCTCGGGGAATGCCGAGCCACAAAACAATGCCATATTTCATCCGACATTCTTGCAACAAAAGTTCTTGCTGAATTCATTTACATTTTAGAGCACGATGCTTGAGGTCCGAGAGATTCGGAACTCTGGGTAAGTGGAGGGGGAGCAGTTTTAGTTTTCGTTTTTTTCCCTCGTGTTTTGGTATCCATTCTTTTCGTCTGCCAAAGGAGTTCGCAAGCCGGCGAAAGAGGCAACACAAAAAAAACGCGCACACACACACACACATGCCCGGACAATTCCTTCGCAACACCTTCCCGGTGTGGCGGCAAAAAATCCCGCCACTTTTATGTTGTGCGTCTCTCTCCCCGGGAAAGCACGGCATAAAAACAAAGGCCAGCGTGTCGGAGATGAGCCCAGGATACCGGTGGGGGCGCTTCACACCACGCACCACCTACGGCCACAGCCGGGCCATCATCCTGTGCCGGGCTTTGGCAAAAGTCGTAAAATCAATTTTTATTGCTCTATTTCCCGTGTGCTTCCCACCGGACAGCCGAGACGGAGACGAAAGAATGAGCTCTACATAAGAAAAAAAAACATCACCACCCTCCCTACGCACTCCAGCATAAGGGCCACTCCATATCCAGGCTGGCTGGCTCACCGGGAGGTCCTCGTACTGCTGCTGCTGCTGCTGCAGCACGGCAAGTCCTTGTGACCCTTCTTTCTTTCTGCGCGCTCGATGCTATTGTTGGGCAGGAGCAATCCGAACGGCAAAAGACACAAAGCACAAAGTCATGGACAGAACATCCTTAGACGAAGTCTATGATTGACCTGTGTCTTTGTGTGTATGTGTGTATGTGTGAGCGCGCGCCGAAAAGCGATCATTAAAAACTGGTGCACTTGAGAATTTTCCCATGCGAACAGATAAGGCTCAAATGGGTTCTTGGCATCCTTACTGGATTCATTATTGAACCGGTGGTCAATGGACTACTTAAAGTGGACGAAATTCCTTCGTCTCCAGTGCAAGACTCTGCATTGCATAAATTAAAAAAAACTATGATCACAAACAATGTTTGAAATTATATAAAATTGGCTAACAATAGTATAAATTAAAAAGGTTCTATTAGTTTACAACATTTATAAAACTTATTTATGAACTCGTTTCTATTTAAATATATATGAAAGATAAAAATTATTCCTTATAATTTCTCATTAGAACAACAAACGTACACAGAAACAAACCTACACAGAAAATACAAAACACACACTCGCATACCTCCAACAACACAAAACGAATGCCCTATAATGGGATAAAAAGTGTAAAAGCAAATCATAAAACACAAGTTATGTTTTCTAATTAACAAACCAATCCGAACTTCGCCTCGGAACAAAAGAAAAACGTCAACAAAAAAAAAAAACCCCCGAAAGCTTCAAGTGAGCTTAGCGCAAGTGATAAATGGCAGTTCTGGTCGGGTCCGAGCAGCAAACCCTCCGAGGCAAAGGTCGTAAAAACCTCCCGGTGAGTGGAGATAAGCACGTCACCGGGCAGCTATCGGCCTGCGAAGAACAAGTGTATTTGAAGGTGGAAAATGATGCACCGATTGAGAAAACACGATAACACGGAGCAGCACGCAGCAAGGCACGGAACCTTCGGAAAGGATCGGCAGCAGGTAGCCCGGGCAGCCTTCGTGCGCTTTGATGATTCGATTGACCCCACCCCGGCCCCGGCGGGTGCTAGGATAGACGCACACCGGAGCCGGCCGCCGTCACCATGCCACGTTACGCTGGGATGGTTCTGAATGAAAAAAGGAAATGTTCCTTGCTCCGTTCCTGCACAATGAATGATTCCAATTGAACCCCGCCCGTCCGCGTGAAAGGTTCCTCGCTGAGGGTGACATAAAAATTGGCGCCCGTCCCGGTGCCTGTGCCCGTGGGCGAATCAAGAAAAGGAAGTTCGGGAGGGGCAAAAAAGGGTCAACCAATCGACTTAGAGCGCGCGCACAGGATATTCCCGTTGACCCGATTGGATCGGATGAAGTTGACGGAGCGGTAAGGATCGACGCGCCCGTTCGAGCTTCCTACATGGTGGACCATCGGGGTTTTATTTTTCAGTGCTATCGTGCAAAAAAGAAAAAAAGAACAACTTCATCCGGTACGGATTTCCGCACGAATGCCGCCCACACGGGCCGGTGGGACTGATCCTTACTGTTTGCGCTTTTTCCATCCGCGCGCACTGTTCAATCAATTTCGGATTCACATCCCTCCGCTGTCGCATCAAAAATCCCTCGCAAAACCTTGATTTAGGCACCGGCCCCACCGGCACGATGGGGCAGGGATTTGCTTTCACCGGCGAAATCCTCGTTGCGTGCTGTGAGTGTTTTTTATTCGAGTTTATTTGAGATTAGCATCAAACAAACAAAAAAATGGAAGCAATACTGGTTAGGTCGAATGCGGTCGGATTAGGTCTGGTGATCGATAGGAATTTTTTTTTTTATTTTCTGTTCGAATTCTAGGATTATATCTAGCGATTTTTACATCCTGCGCAAAAAAAAGACCCACATAAACAGCCACATTTTTGGCATGAATTACTGTTCATCTTCGCATCGATGTTTATCCTGGTGGTCTCTGTGGTTTGATTTTAAAAAATTATGATGGATGAAGCATTGCTGTCGCTACACACCTCTGGCTGGTTCCGGGGACACGGCCAGGCTTATCGTGACGCCGGTGACCGGATCCCAGGATCCACACCGATAACGCCTAATCTAAACTGAGTGTGATTATGATTACCGAGTTGCAGACAGGGCTCACCGCGTCGCGACCGGACCCACCAGCACATAGGGTGTTGCCACCTCCCGCCCATCAACACGCCCCAAAACAAAGATTAGCAATTCGTGGGTCCGGTTTCCAATCACTTGATGTGCTCGAAAGCTAAACAATGGAGCGTGATTTAGAACTGCAGCATAAGGCGTGATAACACAATACCTTTCTTTATAGCTGCTGTTTGTTTTTACATCTTACATGTTGAGGATAGATTTTGAATATAAGATGGCACAGGCAAGTTATTGGAGCAATACATCTGGAGTAATCCGGTACGAGGGACTGGATTTTTTTTACACACACAGTCTGTTTCGAACTTCATGCATATTTTATAATGCCATCATTCTGATGATAAATTTATGCCTTTTATTTAATCTTTCATCGAATGCATCGATAGTACAAATATTTTTGATACAATTTACAAATCAACGCACGTTCTAACGACCGTAAAATAAACGATTACAGCTGGTGCATTTATACACTTGTACACACGTTGGCAACAGCATACCTACTGCTTGGCAGTAGATCCCTCCAATTAAATCACCATCTACAGCCGACCCATCTGACCCTCTCGCAATAAAGCGTTTTTTAAGCAACCGAAACAACATTCCACCGTTTGCCACGTGACGGCAATCAATTGTGCGATCATCCCTCTCCGGGAGAGCCCCGGGAACCATTTTGTTCCCCTTCCTTTTATCGACCTCACACAGCCCGTAAAGGACACCCTGAACACCGCGCTGTAACGACGGGAACAACGATTTATGTACCCATTTCCCCCGCAAGAGTCCGAAAGGTTCGAAAAGGAAACCGACCGGACGGAGGGTGAAATTTCCTGTTGAAACAATTTAAAGCACCGCAGTGACGAAACAAATAATAATACACCACGTCGTGTGTTGTCGTTATGAGGAGGCTCCCGTCGTTCGCTATCAATCATCGAAGCAGCCATAATTTGGTCCGCCAGGCTAGAAGGGTTCGATTCCGTCCGGAGTAAGCCGTGCTTTCTTCTGTCGTCACGCAATCGATCAAAAGCGAAGCGCACGCGTGTGTGTGTTTGTGCAAAATTTGACAGTTTTTCAATCAAATCCGACACTGAGGTTTTGTTAAACTTCGTGTCCAAATGTTGCACCGATTCGTGTGTAAGGATAGTAAAAAAAAAAACGGAGTAAAAATACGTCAATCAAATGTTTTGCTCAAACCATCGAAAGTTTTTAATCGAAAGTAAAATTCCAGTTTCCCGCCCGGTGGGCACAAAAAGCCGGTGGTGTATTATGATTACAGTTTATCATGCTGCGAAAACATTAGCCATCCGTGGGGAGGGGCATTCTTAAGGGCTCCCGGTTGACTTCCTCGCCCGGGCGCAAGTATGACTCATGCTCGTTTCCTTTCCGCCGTGCAAGAGGGTGAACATTTGCGGAAATAACCCACATCCCCTCTGCTGTCTCGAGCAAACAATCAAAACATACAATTTTATCGCACTAAAAAAAACACCCCAACGAAAGTGTAGTTTGCGAAACGGGGAAAGCATTTTGGACCCGGTTTTGCCCGGTGTGTCTTACCTTGACTGGCCGCGTTGACGGTTACATTGATGGAGGAGAAAAAGTTGTTCACCCGTTCGCAGGACACAAGCGAACCTCCCGCACGGTGTTCGCGCCCGCCCGCGTCCGTCGCGTCCCGGGCCGTTCGATGAACCCAGGCGGATTGGCCCGGTACGGAGGAGCCGGCCGCGAGGGCCACAAACAGCGCCAGGCTAAGGGCTAGCATGAGCCGTGCCACGGACATCGGTGTGCTGCTGCGTAATCCACGTGATCTTGACATTTCCGCTTTTTCGGGTGGGAGCGATTTTTTGCTTAATTTTTGCACACTTTGATTTTTATGCTTTTCTCCTCCCGAGCCGCTTTTCGGCAGATTAACACACACGCACACGCACACACACAAACACTGTCGCACTGTATACTCACACGCCCACACACGTACGCACACACTATTCGCACTTTATGAGGAGCGATTGCACTTCTTCATCGAGAACGACCTTTCTACCGCACACACGCACACGAGCTGTAGTGCACTTTGATTATGTGGTGGGGAGGACAAAAAAAAGACACGAAACACACGTTAAAAAGGGTAAGCGAATCGAACAACACCCACAATGCGGTGCGCTTCCACGCTCGGAAGGACTTTTACGACACTTTCGCACGCGCTAGTAACACACCGGCCGACAGTAGACGCATCTGGGGCCGTGGTTTCGGTATTCGCTGTCTTCGTTGTGCTGGAATGGTGGAGAGGGGGGGAGTATGAAAGGCAAGACAAATTAGCAACGCTGTACGCGAATGAAAGCGTAATTTTGAAGTGTAAAACGCTACTGCCGCTACTGGACGAGATGCATCATCGCACACATATGTGTGAGGTTTAGGGTGGGAGGATGTTACTACCTTTCACACAGCGCGCATACACACACATACACTCCCACACCTGCGCTTGTTGCAGCTGCAACCCGGACACAAACACACGGAACGGTGAGGATGATGATGACGACGGCGGTGACGGCGGAACCACTTGTGCAGCATCAGCTGACGAATGACGTTTTTGTTGTTTTTTTTTTTTATATTTATAGACCTCAATCGTCTACCGCGCGTTCCTGGCCAGACAAGCAAAAAATGCAAAAATAAAAACGGCCGGTGAAGGACGTTTCGCAAGTTGCGGAATGGTTCTATAAACTTTCGGTTAAGTAACGGATTTCGATGGTAACTGTTACCAACGCTTCATTCGGTCGACTACCTGCACACTTTCACGTTTTGCAACCGAAAACCTCCCGCGTACAGTTAAAAACAATCGATAACGACACCAGCAGAGCACCACGGACGGATACACACGCACGACCTGCTCCTTCAAAATTGTGTTTGTTTGTTGTTGTTTTTTACATTAACGACAACAATATCGACAACGAACCACATACGTCGACCGTGACAGCGCGGTAAATCTAGCTTCCACTGTTAAAATGAGAGCGTTTGAAAACTCTGAATTGAGCGAACATTTTCGCCAGAACGAGATGGAAGAGAATGAAGCCGCCTTGAAACGCGGGCAAGCATATGAGGTAATTCATTACGCAAGTGAGATGGAGAAAGAGAAGAATGAGAGAATGAACTTGCAAGTGTTTCGGAAACATTACGAATAATAATAAATGTCAAACAATTGCCTAAAGCTTTCTGCTTGCAAAAGTTGTCGCTGTTTGTAAATTGAGGTTTTGCATTTGAATCGTTATATAAATACATTTTCAAAGTATATTTATGTAAAGAGTGTAACTTATAGAACTAACTGATCCCTTCGCGGAATTGACCAGTTCGTCAGCCACGGAAATAAGTCCAGAAGATTAAAGATGGCGAAACTGAATGAAATATTTCGAAAAGCTTTGCAATGTTTAACTAAAAGAGTTGAACTAGTTAGTCTAAAGAACTATGTATTTTGCAGTACCGTGCCACATTTAACATATATAATAAGAAATTGAGCAAACTGCAACAAAAAAACTAGATTCTATTTTTCCATTTTCACAAAAAGTTTCATGGAAAACATTTAAAGATTATGGCTTTTTAAATTGATAGACCAGTATCCTTATGGCACACTTTTTCCTTATGGCATCTCGAGAGGAACTGTCATTTTATTGCGGAACGTAAGAAGTAAACAAACAAACCGGCAACTTCTTTGGTCTATTACAGCATTTCGGTGCGATTTTGGAAAATTACTGAATTCAAAGGATTTACGTTCCAGTGATGAGATTCACAGATGCATTTAAATTATGCTGGGCAACAACACTCTTTGGAATAGTTCTGCTGTTGGCTGGATCGGTCATCCTGATATGGAATGAGGTAATGAGAAGTGTGTGCAATAATTCATTGCGGAATTCTGAACGTATTCCGTGCTTACAGGGACGCACAATACGAATTTTACTGTCGCTGGATGAAGCGCTGAACGATGCCATCACCGTCAGTGCCGACAGCCCTTACGAAAAGCAGTACGAGGGTCGCTTGATTCACCTGAACGGTGCCCTATCAACGGGAGAGCCACTCACCGAACCGGATTACAACATTCAAGTGCAGGCAGTGAAACTAAAACGTCGGGTGCAGATGTACCAATGGGTCGAAGAATCGGTGTAAGAGTCCATGTCGTATATAAGGGGTTGTTTTCTGTTAACATACACACATCTCGTTGCAGTGAAAGCCGGTTCGGGGAGTCAGTCGCAACGGTGGAAACGGAAGAACGATCGTACTTCTACAGCAGGGAATGGCGCGATGAGTTGATTGATTCGCGCAGTTTCTACATCCGCACGGGCCATCATAATCCCACCTCGTTTCCCATCGATTCAACCGTTCACCTTTCGGAACACGTTCATGTCGGCCCCTACGAGTTAGGGAGTGCAGCAAAGGACCGTTTTCGAACATTTCAAGAGGTTACCTCCGACACGAGACCGGAGGATCCGTCGGTTCGGATGCATGCCGGGTTGTACTATCACTGCAACGATATCTGGAATCCGGAAATCGGCGACATACGGATACAGTTTGCGTACGCCGGTCTCGAAGGCTCGTACGTGACCGTTGTGGGCAAGCTAGAGGGCGGCAAGATTGTGCCGTACGAATCAACACACGCCCGGAAGGTGCTGCTTCTCGAGCCAGGCGAGCACAATTTGAACGAAATCTTTCGCTTCGAGCACCACCAGCAACGTATTGCCACCTGGGGTATACGCTTCATCGGTTGGGTGCTCTTGTTTTTCTCCACCATCTGCTGTGCGACGATCATGCAGCACCTTGTCAGGGAGCATCGTTTATTGCGCGTGTTCTTCCCCGACGCGAACTTTACGCTTTCGACCAATATTATGATGTCGTTTTCGGTCGCACTGGTGATTGTTTCGATTGCGTGGATCGTGCACCGACCATGGTTAGGTGGTGGGTTGCTATTTGCTGCAATGTCACCGTTTTTGTACTGCGCACGAGGCATCATGGGCAGCTATCAGCGCATGGACTGAACTGTCGTCAATAATTTCGGTATAATTTTAGTTTGAGTGTAAGAAAAAATGTGTGTGTGTGTGTGTGTGTGTGTGTGTGTGTGTGTGAGAGAGTGTGAAAATTTTTACCAAAACGTTATTTGCCAACTGATTTTAACCAGTAATGTGATATGTTCAGGCGATTTAAGACAGCAGTATCAGTTAAATGCTTAATACTCACAATAAAATGATTTCTAATAACTTATTCATAAATAGATGATTTGGTACATTGAATACACTTGACACATGTTTTTGCAAGCGAATCAATTTGTAAAACAACTTAAAGTGCATTATTACATACCCTTTGGCCGCTAAAATCTAAGGAGTGCATTGGGACAAAATTTCGACTTTAGAAGCTTTCATTTACATTTTATCTTATTTATTTTATTAAAAAAAAACTATAAACTAAAATATTGCATGCAACCCGTTTTGAAAAATCTCATATATTTGTAAAAAAAGGGTAAGGACAAAAAATTACAATTTCGGAAAATTTCATTTAAAAACTCAAACTCTTTTGGCAACACTGCTATTCTGTCGCTGTCAAAAACGCGTGCAGTTCTAGAGCGTCGACGCCATCCGTGCGAGGCGCAGCTGTCACATTCAAAATAAAACCGTAAAGCCGCAACTGACATATTCGGGACCGATCTCGAGAAAAAGGCGCAGTGGAACATAATCCCACCACCTCTTCGTAAAGTGCGTCGCGCATATTCGATCCGAACGGCTGTACCATTATCGCGTGCCGTGTTATTTTGTAAACGAGCAAAATGCAGCTTTTTCGCAACAAAATCGTGAAAATCGTGGTGCCGGCAGTGCGAATATAGTCGGGCTATGTGATCTACACTAGGTGCTGACCAAAAAAAAAAAAAAAGAAAAAGGAAGCGTCGTCCACCGCACCATATCGCAGTAGGGCCTGGTGTTGGTTGTTGGCTTTTTGGTGTGGTTTGATGAGTAAACGTATCGTGCGTGATGATTTCATAGTGGCCGCAGGCGCCGGGTGTTTGTTTGTGAAATAGTGAGTTTTGTTGTTTGTGATCTGTGTCCCCACAGGAGGAGCCGGGAAGGGTGCGTGCTCCGTACAGAGGAGGCACGGCGCCACAGTGTTAGCGTGTGCGTGTGTTACTGTGTGCCTTTTATGTTGGTGCGAGTGTGTGCGTACGCGCGCACGGCAAGCAGCAGTTCGAATTCGTAACATAAAAAGTATGCTCGGTACGTCGGTGGTGATCCTGTCGCGCAGAGCAAATAGTCGTCGTTCCGCGAACCACGCTCGTCTGCGATAAGGCCGGAGAATTCCTTGATAAAGCACGACATTGCTTCAACGCAAAAAAATAGAAAAAATAGCGTGAAACCGAATCTGTTTGTGTTGCTCAGGAGGTGGGTCAGGGAAGGTCTGCATTTTTATGCGACAAGTGCGCTGACCCGTGCCTCATTCGCCATCTTTCAATTGCAACATTCCAAAAAAAAAAAACGAAACGGACGCACACACAAACGTGCAAATCGAAATGAAAGAATTACTGTCGCTGCACGACAAGAAGGGCAACATAATGTCGGGTGATGCTGGAGGCGGCACTGCTGGTGGTGGTGGCGGTGGGCTGACAGCCATCGATAGGAAGCTGTTCCCGATCGGGACGACACCGATGCCATCGGCCGTCGGCGGTTGTCCGAAGAATCCACTGCAGCCGATCGAAAACACGGCCACCATCGAACCACCAGTAGGCCAACCGGTTGGCGGCGTTGGAACACTCCTCCCACCTTTACCGCCAACTTGTGCAGCGGCTGGTGGAAACGCGGAAGGTAAGTCCTGCTAGCCTGGATGAAAGTATGCTCATTTCTTCCCATCGCCAAGGCAACATTCCACCAACATCCAATGCACTGTTCTCCAAAGCCATCTTCGTTGTGTGCGTGTGCGTTCTTTTCGTTTCCCCTTTTTGTCTCCTGTTCGCGTTTTGCGCTTCTTCTTTTCCCTGTGCGGGTTGTTATGGTGCCTTTTATCACACCAGGTTCGGTTGATTTTTTGCTTCGCCGTTTTTCCCGTTTCGTCTCGTGGCCGTGTTTCGTCTCGTTTATTCTAGTTTTGCTCTGTCTCGCTCGCGCATGTATTTGTCCCCTGTTTCGCTCACTCTGCCGAGAATTCGTTGTATCATTCGCTTCGTGTGAGATGCGTGTCGGGTTTACACGTTAATTTTGAAATTCTCGTCTAACGAAAATAAAACATGCACAAAATTTGAGCATAAAAGGAGCAGGCATGAAGTGCACGAAGTGCATAGAGTGTAAAATGTGCCTTAGGAGATTCCTTTTCTCCTTATTTGTTGTAGGTTAGAAAGAGATAGAGGTGGATATTTTAATATTATGCGTTTATTGTTTTTCCCTGCTTTTGATACATGTTTGCCTTCCACAGATCAGTTTTATTTGCTAATTTTAGCATGATTTTCTCCTTTAAGTATTTAAAAATTTAATAGTACATTTACAGTACATTTACATTGACTTCAACTAGTCAAGAAGACAAAAACATATCAAATTTTGCTTTTACTGTCCTGTCTGTCTGTACTGTTTTTACGCAGTGGGTTGATGTTAATGTTTTAATTATGTTTAAAAAATTCCGAATGTTGCGGCCAATTATTTGCTGATTGATGTATTTTAGTTTCAAGAACTATGGTCAAGCTTTTCTGGCACAGAATAAATGCTTGATGAATTTTTCCCATGCCAGAGAAACAAGCACACATTTGTTTAAAAAATCTGCAAAATGTGACAAAATATTCTCATTATTTTAGTTGGCGCTTGCCGTAACCTAATTTCTCTACTTGCGCCAGGATAAATTATGTACGAAAATGACATGGATAAACTTGAACTTTTCTATTTCGGATGTTAATTTTGTTTTCTTTCTTAAGTTTACCTCTATTTCATATATAAAACATCTCAGTGCTTTATCTCAGATCATATTTGATGGGATTCATCTCCATCATCATATTCATCCACCACCTCCAAGTAATATTTCAATTGATTTAGAAGCGTTCATGTCAGCTCCCTTAGTTGTGGTTTGCGGCACTCTCGCCAGCTTATAGGGTGTTTATTTTCTGTTCCCCTGTCCCGCACCAGAATCATCATCGTCCTCGAGCTCACAACACAACAAATTCCCTTTCAAGCGCGTTCAGCTCTATCGGCTATCAACCCCCCAAAAACGGTCGGGAAGATCCAGCGCCGTGTGGATGAGCTTATGGGCGAATCGAGTGAGTGTTTTTTTTTCTTCATTCCTCCGCCATACCTACGTCAGTAGTCGAAAATGAAATTCTGCTTTGCTTCATGCGCTCCGTGTGTACATACGCAGACACATTTATTCGCATTCCGTCCGGAATCGATACGTTGTATTTTTTGTTGTTGTTTCTGTTGTTGGCGAGTGTCGTTCTTCCCTTCGGTGGTGTCGTCTTATTGACGTAGACAGCAACGGGAACAACACGATCAGAAAAAAGAGTCATTTTGCAAGACTTTCATTGTGTGGTGTGCAGCAACAGCAGCAGTACACCAAATTATGATGTCATGTTTGTGAAATTTTGCTGCCGATGGTATCATTTTGGATGAGTTTTGCCGAATGCAAATGTATGCTAAGCAGGTCGAATGATTGGCTCCTAAAATTAGTCATTGTTTTCACTGTGCGTGGGATTTTATCATCCCTATTATTCAAGATGCTGTTGAAAGTGTTTTGTTTTGCTAGTTGCCGAATGTAATATCAAATCAAAAATAGAAGCCATTCGCTTTTTAATGGAGCTTTTCAGAGTGCCTTTGTGCTTTCGTTTTTCGCATCGTCTTGTAACGATCGGATCCACTTTACGCGTTGAGGGCGAGACCTGCTTTACAACCCATCAGAGGGAAGAATAGTGAACCCGCAAACACCACCTGTTGGTAGAGAAATAAACAAAAAAAAAATTGAGCCAAAAAATAAAGGATCCTAGCTAGGGGTGGTTCTTCACTCTAGGCACCATTTTTCCCACGGTATCCCCTTCACCGTCCTGCTTGCCATTTGGAGCGTGACGGACCAGAGGACCGGTAAGAAAATGGTCCTGGGGCACAGCGTGGCGAAAAAAGAAGCCCACCTTGCGCCCTTTTCTCTTCGTTGGTCAGCGATCGGCGAAGGATCTCGTCGTGCAGGTCGCAACAGGTTGATTACGTCCACTTTACCTTCACCACCACCACCAGCCCAGCGGCGGGAATTGGATGTCGCGGTTGATGGACCTTCTCGGCTCGGTTCGGGTTCCGTGTCCTGCACAAATGTCCGTCATACATCAACCCTTGCGTTTTTTTCTATCTCTTCTGTTTCGGGGTGGTTTTCTTTTTCCCCTTCTACCACACCCTGGGAGTTGGTGTAAAAATATACTCCTCCGTCAAAGGTGTACGGAAGAGAGGAAAAAAAAAACGTATCCCAAATGGATCGGTTGAAGTGGAAGTTTCGGGTAATGGTGCCTTTACCAGTGATGATTCATCCGTGCCGGGTGTGTAGCAGCAACGTAACACCCTGCACCTCTCTGTCTTGCCTGTGGGTTACACTTGTCAAATAAAGTGTTTGATTTTTAAAGGAAGCTATTTTTAGATTCACTATATCATTTTCGCTTTTTTCAACAAATATAACATTGTTCATTTCGTGTAAACTTTCCTTTGTCACTCAATTAAATGAATGTTTCATGAAAAGAAAT
>JXXA01006153.1:0-11429 GCA_000956255.1 Anopheles punctulatus
CCCCTACCATGCAGTTAAGTTTGCTTTCGAAATAACCATTTTAATAAATTACATCCTTTTTAGTGCAACGCGTTCGTTCGGTCCTTTTTAAGCGTTCTGTTTGTGCCGTTCTCGTTTCTGGTTCCAGCCTGCTAGCCAAACCGCTGAGGGTGGCGAGTCTGACCCAGTAGCTGAACCGAATAGGGCAAGCGTTTCTACATGGCTCTCGGACGATTGCAGTCTCAGCAGTTCGGAAGCGTGTTTTATCTGATAACACTCCACCCAAAGGTTCAATAGGGTTACGAAATGTGCGCAGCAGGGGACACTGCTGCAAAACAGCTGGTAGAAGAAATGATTTTTTTTTCTTCTCGGGAGTATACGGTTCCATTCGGCTCTTGGCTCAATTTTCCCGTATGCTTCCTTGAGTCAACGGCTGGCATTTTTGTGCATTTGTGGCCAAACCTGGGTGATCATGAGTGCGTTCTTTGTGTCCGCATGCTGTGTGGAGACTATGGCTATTTGTCGAGTGGTTAGCCAATGGTGGTAACGGAGGAAGGGAAGTCAACATGCGGGCAAAGAAAAATGTTCCACGTTTTCCCGGCATCCGTCCGGTTGACCATTCACGTGTACGTGAATCTAGCGCCTTTCAGGTTTGTGTTGTAACACCACGATTTTTTATCGATAATTCTTTACTATTATTCCAGAGCAAAAGAGTTTGCGAAACAGTGTGCACTGCTGTACACTGACGTTGACGCTGAAAGATGTAACGCTCAAATAAGCAATAGTATTCCCCTGCAAATAAAATTCCTCCTACCGGAGGGTAAAATTGTTGTAACTGTTTAAACTTCACTCAAAAAGATTAGTTCGTTTTGACCGAGATGCAAGGGAATGGAATGATCTTTCGGTTGTTTCTTTTGCTTCCGTCACGTGCAGTCCTTGGTAGATAGGGATGTGTTATTCCCTTTGCCTCCGTCACAAAGCCGCCGGATGTTATGCCAATGCTGCCGTATGCTGCCGATGCCGCTGGTCGACCGCCGGGATTCAAATGCTCAGAGATGTCATAAAAAAGCAGCATGGAACTGGCCCGAACGAATCCTTGCTATGGCCGGTAGGAAACCCCGTCCGTGGTAAACGAAACGTGCACGTACGTGATCCGACATATTAATCTGACTCAGAATGACCTCCGTTCTTCTCCCCGCGTGCCAGTTACTGGGAAGATTTTCTTTCCTACCGGATCCTTCAACCGGCGGAACAAATCTTACGATCGCTGGCTCCCGTTGGGTAAGTGTGCTTTTTTATTACAGGTTTGTCACTCGTGGGTGGAAAAGAAAAACCGTCGAAAGCATCCTTTAGTTGTAGCCGACCGGGCTCGGGTGCTTCATCGTTGTTCTTCGCTTTATTGGCAGGCGCGCTTCCGCATCTTGGTCGTCGTCACTCCACAAAGAAGTTCGTCTTAGCCCCGTATGGTGCGGAAGGAAATGGCATAATGGCTCATTTTTTTCGTCCATCTTGCCCACACCCTCGTGACCATTTCCTACACTGGTGGCGTCGTGCCGTTGTTTTCCGGCATTCGCCTGTGTTGCCAAACAAAAATGTGAAGTGCAATAAAAATTTAAATTTTCATGTCCACCTCTTGGACGACTCTAAAGCTTCAAGAGGAAGTTTTTGTTTCAGAGAGGCAGCCAACCGACGGATCAAATGATCGGATCAAAATGTTGTCAACAAAGTTAGACATTTTGTAGCAGCTTGTTCTAAACGGAAATCTCGGTGCCTTGCACATTTGACGGAAACATACACCAATATTAAAACTGAATCAAGAAACATGAAAGACATTTGATTGAATATTGTTTAGTTTAATTCAGTGTAGTATTTAAGTAGTGTAACCTTTAAGAATTAGCTTTGCAGAAACCTGTATGATGTAGATTTCTTTTAAAACAAATGATGAACAATGTTTCAATTATGTAAACAAATAAAAAAAGACAGATGGAAAAATATATTATTACGACATCTTAAGATATCTTATGTAACATATTTTACGAAATAATTCTAAATGATATCTTTACATCTTATAAATTAAACGAAACATTCATTTCGTGACACGAATAGATTTGTAACTCCTCCAAAGATTGGAGTAAGAACAGTCATTTAGATATTTATAATAATCATAATGGAAAAATTCTTGCGATTGGCTGAAATTTTGAAGCAAAATTCTATAAACTTAAGTTCTATAAACATAAGTTCCATGAAGTATATGATTAAACATTTTCCATGACCCATACTTTTCACAATCGAAATACTTTATTTGAACATGATATTTGGAACTTGTTCTCTAGTAAATATAGCAGAAGAGCAACGAATAAAATATTTCCAAAACATTTTTGCCGGCGGATTTCTACACAGCAACGTCATTGTAATCGAGTTTTTGCTGATAAGTGCACGTAAATGTTGCAAACCGAAGTCGTTACACTGCGTACACAAAAAAAATCTTCAAATCTACATACTTCACCGCACCGGCAACAATAAAAATCCCATTTCTCAGAGTTTAATTTCCCATTACATGTACTCTGCGCTGCCCACGCGTACGGTCGCATTGTTCTTAATTGCTCTTTTCTTTCGTCGCAAGAACGGTTCCCTGTCCGCTCGTGGTCGCGGCGTGGAGAAAAGCCGACCGATTTAAGCCGCGACCGAACACGATGGAGGGTGAAAATTTGGTAAAGGTATTTAGAAACGCGATTACACGCCGCATTACGCCGCAGAAGTTGGGAAGCGATCGGCGGAACCCGGCGTCTGTTCGTACCGACGGAGGTCACACGCGTATAGCGCTTTCTTTCCACTACCCATTTAATTGAAAAATTATGCGTGGAAATTAATTTCAGATTCTAAGCGCAAGTGGCGACCCAGAACCTGTGACCCAGAACCGAACAAGTTTGTGACGATGAGGCAGGTCTACCGAACTTTCCACATGGTCATGTAAATTTCGGACTTGTTTCTACGGGGTCGATTCTTCCGGTTGGCATGCTAGCTTCGGGGAAGGAGTCTATAATTTTGCGTGTGATTTTCGATGTAACCTTGTTTTCGACGCCCATTAGAAGCAGATTAGAATCGAGATCATGATGCTCTATCGCACCGATCGTCACGGTTACGATCCTAGACGATCCCGCGGTCTAACGTCGGACAGGAATTACGGATATATTTCAGCTGAATGTGTCGATCTTATCCGCCGCCAGCATGGAACAAATTATGAATGATAGTTCGATGAGAAACACGATCATAGCACGTGAGGATCGTTTTTCGACGACTCCGGATGACACAACAAAAATACCCAAACATGATCTCGTTACCCGTTTTCATCTTTCGTAAAAGACAGACGCCCAAAACACGGCATCAATCATAAGCGGAGAGAGGGAAAATAACGGACACGGCGCAGGGCGTCGACATCCCTTAAGATCTCTCACCATTTCACGTTCGGTTTTGTCGGTTTCGGAAAAAGCAAAGCGCACCAAACGGGTTAACCGATCGTTTTTGGCCCGTTTATCCATTAGCGCCGTACATAAGATTCAATTTAGTATACCTCTGACCCGTGGCAAGACTCATCCCCGACCTGGTGAAGTTTGCTTTCTCTATCTCTCTCTCTCTTTCTCTTTTCCCTTCGTTCCCTCGCACACGCGTTTTCTCGCTCTTCCTTTTTCATCTCAAAGTCGCGGAAACACCAAAAATAGATTAAATGAAATGCACGGCCGGATGACGGACGCGATGATGGTCTATGATGATGCGCGTTTAAGGTCTCTACGCTCGATGTGGGGAAGTACCAGGATCGGGGCACGCACAGGACTACGGTGGGCAACGATGAAGTGATACATTCGTTCAATTTATTAAACCCGGTCTACCCAATGGTTGATGCTCCCCCAGCTCCCAGCCATCCAGAGGAATGAAGAAATGGGACGGGATGAAATGAGTGAAGTAAATGGTCCGCATTCGAATGCGATTCGAGTACGTTCGTCTTCACGAACCGACCGAAGAAAGGTACCGTTCTTTACCTCGGACGGTTCTTTCACTTTACCCAAGCAGACCAAGCAGACTGAACGTGAGTGCATATGATTTTGTCCAAGAAAATGAGACATCGTTCGCGGCCCGATTCCGGTGATAGATCGGTCGTCATTAATATTTCGACGAGGAAGTCACACTTTCACACGCGAAAATATACGCCGTGGTTGCAGGTCTGGGCCACACCGATTGCGACGGTATTTCCGTTTGTTCGTCGGCTCGCGCAGGAGATGCGTCAAATTAGAGAAAGTGAGTAATGACACTTTTCTTGCCGTTTTGCTTCCTTTCCGAGGAGAAAAGTTTTGCCCATTAGCATTTGTCTTGACTAGGGCGGTGGTCATGGTGGATAGGGTTGTGAAGCGGTAAAATATCTACTGAAAAATAAACCATTCGAAAGTGGGTGAGCATATAGTTCGGTGTTCTGGCTGCTCGCACTAAAAAGCTCCCGGCCGGTAGCATTGCTTCAAGTGACATTTCATAAAATTGATTGATTGCGATCAAACTACCATAAAACCAGTCAGCTCATCTCACCTTAAAGCAAGTTTTTCTGGTGTGCATAAAAATATGACAAATGGATTCCCGCTCTGTACTGTACGCAAAACTCGAGTAAAAATGTGTGTAAGGTATGCGAAAGTAGCAACACACAATGGAGTTCGAAGCATAAAAAAGATCCGTCTCCTTTCGTACGCGAAAACGCTTAAGAATGTAATAACAATCAGCACGACTTCACATGGCCTCGAAATCCCATTCAATTGCGATTCGTGGTCAGAATCAAAAAGCTCGCCCCAAGATGGATAACGTTTGTCGTGCGACAATTGAACCCCTTTCCTGAATGTTTCTTTCAACAACAGTGACGGCCGCAAAACGATCGCATTTTGTTTAATGTGCTTTAGTGTAGAATATTCACCCACGATATTCGTTTGCAAGATGAAACCAAAGAAAATTTGAATATACATTTTCACGAGATTATTATTATAGCTTTGGATGGATAATAGTTTAAATAGGTTGAAAATTAATGCTAATAATAAAAATTGACTACTTGCATTGTTTTTCATTTTTACGTTAAATAACTACTAACAAATTCCAAAATAGTCAAATATCTTCACGTTTTCCTAGGTAGACATAGTACAGATACGATTTTTACATCAATAAGGTTAAGGTGGCATCAATAAGGTATAAGGTTTTAAATTTTTAATATGTATGGAGCGTTAGGTTTGTTTTTTGTTGGTTACTGTGCGCAATGTCCCACTACCAGAGCCAACGCGTTTTATACATTTTATGGATAAGACGAGCATGTGTGTCGAAAAGGAAGTGGCAAATGTAGCTGTTATCATTCTCCACATGTAAAAGCATCCGCCCGACCACAAAACTGAGCGTCGTGCTGAAGCATGCCATTAATCACGAAAATGGAGCATTAAAAAGTGTTCTATAAAAACGTTCTTGGCGTTTAAAGGCATGTTTGTCGGCACGATTCGTAACTGAAATAATGCTTACAAAAATGTAAATTGTTCCCTTCACTCTAATACGCTGCTGTGGTGCGAAAACATCGATACATTTCGGTTTTCGTTCGCAAAAGTTTATTCCCCAGGTTTTGAGTGAGTGTGAACATGAATAAATAAAAACCCAACAACACGCACCTGGGTGCCGCGAGCATCAATGCCATCAACATCAACACCATACCGATCGCCCGGCTGGACCACCACGATGACAGCCCAATCTTATAGCTTACGGGTCTTCATCGTAATGGCGTGTAAAATTTAGACCGCAAATGTGACCCAAACCGAACGCCCTAAGCGGGATCCCAACGGCAGAGGTGCTGGAGGAATATTTTCTAATGAGTTTGCCTTGGTTTGCATATTAGATTAGCCGAGATAATCGCGGAGGAAACAGACGGGTAGCTTTTCGCGGCCCCGGGACGCGGAATCGGTAATGAGCTTTGAGGTTTTGCGCTACGGAGACGCTCACGCACGGCCGTACCCGCTATATTCGCGGGACCTAAGGAACGAGCTTAATGAGTGTAATTTTTCATAGCACGCTCGTTCCCCAAAGGAAGAGAACTTGGCCGAAGCGAACCAAACGGGATGCGAAGGGGGAATTGAATTCGACACACTCGTCGAAGGGGCAGAACGATACCCGTCTTCGCTCGTCTGTGGTGGCGGAACAGAACCGCTGGCATTCCGGTCCCGTTCCGGTTTCGGGCATTCGTTAATCCGAACCGACGGGTATAGCTAAGGTGCGATAAGTCCGATGACGATGCCGGCATACCGGGACACTGAAGATGCTGGCCATCCCAGGGGCTCCATGACAGTCGGTGGGCGCATGCAAAGGCATTTCCGTGAGGAATGAAATGATAAATGTCAGTCTAACGAAGTTTTGCTACGCTCGATATTTTTCTCCTCGAGCCTTCTACACTCTAGGTCCGCGGCTTTGCACCGAGGTACATAAGATGGGTTTGAGATGAGTTATGGCACGGATCGCTCGTGGTACCCCTGGTCGAGACATGGCTTTGAAGAAAGGAAATTGAATTACCAAAATCACCGATCGTCTAAACGGCGTTTTGGGGATCCAGTAAATTGCTACAATTTTCTTTCCAAAGGTGCCCGGTCCACTCCCTTGATAATTAAACGAAACAATGAAATAGTCAAACGAATAGCGCACCAGCCAGTTGTCCGCAAACTAAACATTTGATGAACTAACAGACGATACAAATCGAAATGAAATGAAGCGTGTAGGATGCGTTTTTCTCGTCGGTCGTCAGTTAGTTTAGTCACTTTGTTTCCAAATGGAATGGTTTGTTTTCAAATGGAACAGGAAAGAACACCAATCACTTTCGAAGCACTCGCAAAGATTAATCATTGGAACGTTTGGACGTATCCGAATCCTAAATGATGATCATAATGGAGCAGACGGTATGATGATCATTTAGGATTCGTTTACATCCAAACGTTCCACGGGAAAGAGGGTGAAGTTACCGGGATTTCAACAAACAAATTGGAGCAGTGCGAGACCGGCCATTTGACCGATGAGTGACGACGATTGACGAATGAATACAGCGAGGAAAAAGGTTGATTGTTTTTTTTCGTTTCGAGCGTACGGGCCTATCTTTGACCGGTCATCAAGGTGAAACATATGAACGATGTGATTTACTTTCTAATACTTGTCCAGCAGGCAAACGAGAGATTAGACTCGTGTTTTGTTTCATACTGCTTTTCCAACGAGAGGCAATTAGTGTTTAATTTCAGCATTGTTAAGATTTCAGTCAATGTTCGAGTTCTCCTTGTCTTCTCCATTTGGTAAGCGCAATGCGTAACAATGTGATGGTAAAATGAGCTTAAATTTATGTTTGTCTCCTGTCTCCTTTATCTGTGTTTATCTAAATTATCGAATTAATTTTCAATATGTTCTGTATGGTGTGTTGACCTCATCTCTAAAAATAATACAGTTTATTATATAGCTGTACGAGATACGTTTTAACAATGGAACGAACAACTCGAATGATATATTGAATGTAGTGATCCACAAGAAAGTGGATTGTTAAAGACCAGTCTTTGTTTTTGTTGCTCGCTTTAATCAATGAATTTGTCTGAATTGCATTCATATTTTTGATTTGATCAATTGATTCACATATTGCTTGTAAATAAATTTTAAAACATTACGATCTAGAATCTAACGATTTTTATATTGGGAGTGCATTACGGTTTTTTCTTTTCAACATTAGACCATACGCTTTGTAGAAAGTTCGTCTATTAGGTATCGGCAGTACTGAAAATCGAAAAAGAACCCATTCAAAACATGCTTCCATTTAAACGGGACCCGTTTATTCCAATCGTGTCTTTCGTTGTCGAAAATGCGCAGGCAACGACACTAATCGGAACGGTAACTGAACGCACCCGAACATGGGTACGGATGGCGAGCAGCCGCGAACATTCAATAAACCATCATCTTATTTGATTTTGATTTCCGCTCCCACAGACCGTCTCTGTAGACGTGCCCCATGGAAGGGGACATTTATTGGGAACAAATTGTTGTCACTCTGTATGCATAAATTTGTCGTAAATTATCACCTCCTTTGCCTCGACATCTTCGACTCTGTCGGCCGGTGATGGTCGCCAGGGACAAACACAAAACAGGCACTTATGGGCCTTTTGCTGATCGACCAGTTTTCTTCGTTCACCGAGCCAGACACGCGTTTCAGTGGTTACGGAAAATGGTCTCGAGATAAACAATCTCAACCGATCGGTTTCGGTTTTTTTTCCTGTCTTACGAATACCATGCGGCGTTGTTGCTGCATCGGTTGTCCTCTTAGTGTCCCTTGAAACCAGCCCCACCCTGCAAACGGTGCGTTGTGGGATGAATCAGTGACTACAGCATAAAATATACGATTATGTTTCCTAAATAGATGATAGTGGCCCACGCCTCATCAGGCCCTCCCGTTGCGGCAGTTGCTTTAAGACTCCATGGCTGGATGGCTGCACGTTGACTAGCCGAGACTCGTGAGGAAATGATATTAGCATGTGCCTCTAACATTCGGCTCCAGCTGGAAAGGTAATTTCCACATTTTTGGGGTAGCACCATTAAACGATGCGAAGCAGTGAATCTCCCAGAGAGAGGCTCCTTAGACAGCACACGGTCGTCGTGACGAGGAAGATTTCCTTGAAGAGGGAAAATAATGAAGCATAATTTATGCACAGAGCAAACCGTCACCGGCAGTCATAGTAAGGCGTGTAAGGAAGCAGACCATGAGGTGAACCAACCTGAGCGAACTGCAGTAGATCGTGGAACCCCGCATACCCTGCTTACTTTCCCTTGTCTCGGATGGATCGTTCTAGGAGACCAAGTGAATACTTTACAAAATTGTTTAATATGTTTGTAGAACAGTTCTAAACCTTCCACATCGTTAGGTACGGGCAGTTTCAGGGGATGGTTTTAAAGTGAGTTTTTGGCATCGTGTTGTTCCTAAAGCCCGACGGAACTTTCTGCATTAACACACACTTGAAGTGTTAGCTTCAGTGTGTGGGTGTTTTTTTAATGCTTGTTGTGACCGCCGTGCCGCATAATTCCTGTCTCAAATAAGCTATTTTACTCTCCCAGCTGTGCCCTCAATCGACTGGGCAAACTTCATCCTTAACCTCGTGACGCCAGACACACAAACGCACTACATTCCGACAAAGTTGACAAAACAATCTGTTCTTCTACTGTTGCAGGACGAGCGCGGAGCGCCGGAGTGAACATGTAGTTTTGCCGGAGCTTGAACGAGTCCTTTAGCATGGGACTTTAAAATATACCTCCCACGCCAGCGTAGCTGCAGAAAACAGATCGAGGCTCGGCGTCTAGTCGAATCGTTAGGCGGTTTGGCTAAGGATCCGACAGTTTCCTGGCGAGCTTTAATACAACACATCAGCAAAAGAAGGAAAACCGTACTAGTGGACCAGACCAATAGCGTTGAAATTTTCAAACGGGAAGGTTCAACCCAGACCACACGCTTGAGACTTGAATAAAGCTATTTGCATACCATTTTGGACAGGATGCGAGTAGATGCCGACGCGTCCGTTCTTTCCGTTGGCTATGGATAAACTTCTTGAGGCCCGAATAAGCCTTCCTCTTTCCTCACAATGCCAAACAACGATCTGGGAGGTAATTGCTGTCGGCGGCTTTTTCACGCCCGCTTCAGTTGTATCAGGAACAGCCGCAGAGCGTCCCCGATTCGTTTTATTCAACGCATTCCGTTCGTGAGTTTAGAAATCGAAACTTGACCCAGCTCCGCAGACCAACAGCGCACTCGGTGGAATATTAAACAATTGTATGTCGTTGCTGGCACGGTAGGGCCACCGTTGCATACTGATTAGCACAGAAGCCGATACCATTACTCATAGCTGCATGCAGCCCGTCAACACCGGCTAACACGGCGGTGAGTGACAATCGATAGCGCGTTGGGATTTTCACGCCGGTAGGCCCGGTCGGTAGACCGGATGCATGGGATCGGATTGCGCTGCTGCCAAAAGGCGGACTCGGCTAATCATAACATTATAACGCTGCGTCCGCGTTAAATGCTCGACTGGTAAGCACGCGGCTGCAGATAAACGAAATTTAAAGCCTATTATGTTTTTCTTAGCCTGCTTGCAAATTGAAACCGTACCCCTCCTGGCCGGAGTGTTCGTGGTTTTCTGGAACGGCCGGTGCTGTCGCGCTAATCTTCTACTTACAATTCCTATCACGCGCTCCGCTTTACGGCAAATAATATATTCATAGGCCTGTATATACACAGACACACACACACACGCGACGAACAGAAAAGCCTCCCGAAAGCCTGAGGAGAATATGTGTGCCACCGCGAGTTATACTGTGGGTGTTTAGCAGAAATCGGAGGGAGCACCGGGGAAAAATGTGTGTGAAAGTCGCTTCACTTGAATATCAATTTGGCTAGATTTTAATTGTAACAATCTTCCGGCATCCTGGCATGGGGCGATAAAAATTTAGATTTTATGTACTGGGTTTTGCGGTGTGAAGTGTGAAGCTAAGGGTCGGAAAGATTAGCTTTATACTTTTGCAGATGTCAAGAGTTTTGTGAAGAAAGCAAAGGCGGAGATCGCAATGGTGGTTAATTTGCAGGTTATAATCGTTATAAGGTGTTTGCATTACACCATTATTTCATTGGCAAAGTTTGCTGCCATTTGTTATTCTTTGTTGGCAATGCAAAGAATAAGTAAGTTAAGATGCGATGATGCTACTTGCCAAAGGAAACATGTTCAGATATGATTCATCTGCCATGAACTCCAGACTGTCAGTTCAGAGTTTTAAAATGTCCGTAGATGCCACATCCACCGTAGATGCCACATACAACCATACGAAGAAACCCTAAGCAGCCCAATCTTTCAATTCCAAGCATATCAAAGGTGATCCGCTTTTTTATAGGAATTCCACACAGAGCTGCACGCACCTTTTTGACACCATGGTTCTATACGTTTTTCTAGGCGTTAGACGTACAAAAAGATGCCGTTTTTTATTAGGAGATTCACTGATTTGGAGCAATTTTAATAGAATCAAATCCAGTCCGAAGTTATCTACGATTAGTTCTATCCGGATTGGACTGAAGTTGGCTGTTGCCGGAGCACGTCAAACGGTGCTCACAATTAGAGAACCGATATAAGCGGGATTTTATGTTCTCAGCGATGGAACGATTCCGGAATGGATCGTACTGTGTGACCAACTCGAGCAAATGTAAAGACTCGGTTCTATGGAACCCTTTTGTGAAGCTCTGAGAAATCGAGCCATTGTACGGCTATTTGACGGGCAGGTAAAAGGAGGCATGGAAGATTTAATCATATTTTTTGTCACGTTTTTCTCTTCACGTTTCCAAAAGGCAGCGCCAATCTAGATTCGAGTTTGAGTGCTTTGCAAGCGTGGTG
>JXXA01006155.1:0-16599 GCA_000956255.1 Anopheles punctulatus
AAAGAAGTATATCACACCATGCTTGGAGTTTTGAAAAAATCGATTAACAATGGTAGAGTAGAGTGTGTGTTGCCCTTGCAGTGGTGAATTGAAGAAAAGCAGGAAACAAACCATTTTGCATAGAGAGTGCGTAGAAATCCAGTCCATTGACAAACCAACATTCTTCCGTGCTATAAATAGAACTGGATGGGCATGGGCCAGAGAGAAAGAGATAGAGCGAGAGATAACAACAGCAAGGATAAAATCAACCACTACTGTAGCAGCTACTAGAGTATTGCCTACTAACACTATTACAACTATCACTTAACAGAGTTATTCTTGGATTGCTAACCGTTCATATAAATGCGCATATGTATGAAATCAAAAAGGGCAAAACACGCAAAACGATACACTCTACTAGTACTACTACTACTACTTCTACTACTATTACACACAGACACTCTCACACGTCCACAAAACTACTCAAGCTTATTGAAAATATGGCCTGCAATGATGCGAAACTACTTATATCCAGACGAAGATAGTTAAAATGGGTCACCAAAATCTACACAAAATTATGCTGCCGAATTCACCTGCAGAGGAGAAGAAGGTGCATTGAAAACAATGAATCACATAGATTATTCGGAACATTAGTAATGTCAGAACTCATGTTTAGGGATATATACATCTAGATAAAGCAAAATCTACTCAAACCTATGGATTAATCGCAGTGATAGGTCTTGCTTTGGTCTGAAAGATCATACACGATCATCTGTTTGATGAGTTTATTAAACGAAAGTGTAGAGTATAGTAGCAATACAATGCGGAATAGTAATAGAAAAATTGAAATTTACAATACACACCACTACTGATAATGATAATGATGTTCACAAGGAATGGAGAGATGGGCGTTTTTCTCAACTATTCTCATCCCAGTTTCATTACAAAAAAAAAACTCTAGTACTATGACACACTGGCTGGCGCCCAAGACATATTCGCTTGTACCTATCAGTTACACACCGCAACAAAAGTAACAACAGCAAATTACTTGATCGATTGTACTCAAAAGTATCTTGGTCATTAATCACTTTCGGCAGATGGGATAGGACTTTTACCCTTAAAGAAAACGTAATCTAAATCAATTGGCCAAAAAATAAAAAGAAACATAAACGCACGACATCCTTTTTCTTAGCACGGATTGCAAACATTGAATCGGAGGATCGCATAACAGTGATTTCCGATAAGAGTAATGACGTTTAGGAACAAACAACGCCAACTGTTACTCTAATAGGTTTTAACTGGAATCTTTAAACATCTCTCGCGCGCTGCAAGTGGAAAAGCCACTCCTCCTGTAGTTGCTGCTGCTCCTGCTGCTGCTTGTGCGATAAAGCGAATAATAGAACAAGGTGACTGGCTGTTACTTGATCAGGATCACCAGCGCTTGCTCTCGTAACACATACCGGATGGGGCGGATTGCATGACCCCCGCCGCACTGCCGTAAATGCTTCTGCTTTCAAGATACGAAAATGGCGCAAAATGATTGCATTTAAAATGGAAGGAACAATGCTACCAATGTGTGCTGCAGGAATGAGTGTCTTTTTACGTGTGTACAGTAGCTGACGCTATCCGCTTCCTGTCGCAACTTATGCAAGGATCGGTTTGATTCGGCACGTGTGATCGCGCTCTGTACGTTACTGTTGATCTCTCAATTGGGCCTTGAAGATCTTACGGAATAGCGAATGGAGCGATATCATCCTGTCCCAGCACTTGCTTGTTTGAAGGTTTTGAATATGAAAGCAAATTCGAGACGACGGGATATGGCGAGATTAATTGCTTTAAAAAGAACTGATAAACGGAAAATGAGGTACCGATTGATTTCAAACTGAACAAGCGAACAGATCAAACCCGTTGGCCCCAAGGTGTGTGCCATGGAAACGGGGCTGAAGTAATGTGTTGGCAAGAAACGAAACCATACGAATATGCAATGAAGAAGAAGCCGTTCGATAGCAATGTAGTGTAGGAGGCCAAACGTCATTCTACTGGAAGCAAATCTGGTGAACGAGTATGAACGATGATGTGTAAACGATGATAGCGATGTAGAGAAGGTTGAGCCCATAGGGCTATCATAGATGGCTTGAAAGGCCAAACGATTGATGATGATACGAAAACATGAATGAATGATATACACGATGCAAACAACAACAGATTACTAATTATGAACTAGCAAAGCAGAACAAAGCACATATTGTAGCACGATCTAGTTGAGGGGATGCCATGCACACACATACACACCATACTAGCGTGCGTTGTGAGTGTATGTACGCGTATGGGAACGATGATGGACAAATAGGTCGATGCTATAGAAATAGAAG
This sequence comes from Anopheles punctulatus, assembly GCA_000956255.1. Classification (NCBI taxonomy): domain Eukaryota; kingdom Metazoa; phylum Arthropoda; class Insecta; order Diptera; family Culicidae; genus Anopheles; species Anopheles punctulatus. Next base: position 2,352 of record JXXA01006155.1, read on the forward strand.
TCACGCTGAATTGTAGAGATGCAGCAAAAAAAGCATAATAAACAGACACTCCCTTCATACAGCATCTACACGACGAGGGTAGAGTGTTCGTTGAAGGTGGTGTGATGGTGGTGGCGATGGTACGGCACCTGATGAATAAGTTATCGATAACGTTGGATGGGCTACTGGAAAAAGAAAACAACAACAGCAAAACACACAACCCTTACAGATTAAAAAATTACTGATGAATTATTGAATAATTATTATTATATATTATGACTCTATAAATTATATATATTATATTTGGAAGGTAACCAATATAAAAACTGAATGCGGAAAATTATAAGTAATGAAGCAGGTTAAAAAACATATCTCGAATGTGTGTACGATCAGCTGTTTTGCTTGGTTTGGGTAGCTCCTAGTGAGCATTGATGACATTGCTGCCACCGGTTGTGAATTCCTCCAACTAATTCAATTAGTACCACAGTATAGTATTAAGCAAGCAGAAAATTATTGGAAAGAAATTTATGAAAAGCCGTCGCACATATTGCGGAAAGTTACAGAAAGTATACCACCACGGTGTACAGCATCCACCACCCGGTTCGGTCTGTGATCAAAATTACATAAAGTTCGGCGCATCTCTTTTGATCACTCAAAGGTAAACAAATATTTTTTCAAGGGCGATCAGTTACTTTTTTTTTATTCAGTGTATATTTTCAGTTTTATACAAAAATATAAGAAATAGTTTATGTCGAAACTAATATTCGAAAATTGCTACAAACACAAAATGGCCGACACATCACATCGCCGGAACATTCTCACAGTTCCGCATGTTTGAAAATTCGTCGCTCAATATCTTCCTGAAATTTTTCTACCTTGCGCGTTTGTTTTTTAATGTTATCCTCCATGAGCTTGTGCGTGTCCGCCTTAGCATCGCTGTGCTTGTGTTTCTCAAGACTCAGAGCATGCTCGGCGTGCATATGGCGCAGCTTCAACAGACGGCTTTCGTAGTGTAGAAGTTCCACTTTCAACGAGGCCAGCTCATCGGCGGTAAAATCGCTCGCCAATGCCACACGCCACAGTCCCTGCACCTTTGGCTCGACAAAGTCCTGGCTGTTTGGTCCTTTCGAAGTAATTCGATCCAAACGGTCAAAGTTGTCTCGAATCTCACGGTGTTTCTCTCGCAGTTGATTCGATTTGTGCAGATACGCGTGCTGCTTATTGCCACCCTGGGATCGGTCCGTTTCCTCGGCACGGTCAACCTCGTTGTACCGGTCGTGCTCGTCCTCATTAACGACATTCAGATGGTTGTCGGCATTTGAGCCCTGCTCATCTGTTTCATCGCCTAGCCGCTCGAGCAGACTGTAGTACACATCAATCTTTGCTTGATGGTGGTCGAATTCTTCACGTAGCGCATCCAACTCTTCTTTCGTGAAACCGGCCGTCTCCGCCTTATCCCACAGCTTGTTCAGCTTCTTGTCCTTGAAGAGACTCTTGTTCTTGTACGTATCCTTGCCGGGCGCACTGCCACCGTTTGCTGATTTGTGCAGCTTGTACTTAGCTGGGTCTTGCGTTTCATCGAAATGCTCCAGCAGGCCGTACGTGCTCATAATAGAAACCAGCTTGTTGCGTAGTTCCGCTTCTTTCAGCCCATCCTTATCCTTCTCCTTCAGCTTGTATGTGAGCTCTTCCTTATCGTGAAGTTTCAGCTCGGTGTAGAGGGACTTTAACTTCGGTTCAGTGAGTCGCTAATCACGAAACGAAAGTCAATGAATTAATGAATGGAACCATTATGCATCGCAGAAACAGTGCTGTGGGAGGACCCTTGTTGTACTTACATGCTGTGCTTTCGTCCATACGAGGTTTAGCTTGGCCATCCGAAATGGGCGTTGTATGTTTCGGAAATCCGGTTCATATATTTCGGAATCGGGCAGGGCATTGGCATGTTTGGAATACTTATCGTGCGCCTTTTCCGACTGCACGTAATGATGGCACACTAGCACGCTGAACATCACATACAGTCGAATGGAAAACATCGTTACGACACAGCGCACCTACTATTTAATAAACTTCCGGAATATACCGATGCAGTTAAATGCCAGCTAGAAAATTAATAAGTTCTTTGAGCAAATACGTCAATTAGGCAAATAATTGTATGAGCTAAGCCGCACTGTTAATTAGTACGGATGATATGAATACGTGCGATGACAGACCAAAACACGTAAACATACATGTGTTTACACTGCCGGGTTCAGAAATAGGTTCAAATGCACATACTGTTGATGAAATGGTTATAATTTTAACAATTGTAAAATTTCTTTCAGTTAAACTCGAAAGAAATTTTTAACGAATATTATACTATTCGTTAACATTATACATTTGGGGTACACAGAATACTGCATAACATCATGCATCGGTTTATACACCAATGTGCATCAATATTTAACTGAAACTGAAATAAAGTAAACATTTCGAATTCATCCAAGAAGTCTACAGCACATTCTCAATCCATAACAACAAGCATAAAGGTTTGGAACGAACTCGGAATGGCTGATCTTGTAAGAGTTATTTGGTATTACATATTAATAGCAAACGTTTTTGACTATAATCGCATTTTCCGCTTCGCTAGATTCCGGATTATTGGTTTGAGTTCCCTGAGGACGTGGAAGAGGAAGTGGCGCTTGTACCAGCCGAACGGTCGGATGAAACTTTAGCCGGACGATCGGAAGAAGACGAGCGCTCACAGTTGAATGAAGATGATTTTGAAAATATTGAATATGTTGCTAATGCGGAACGTGTGGGAAATTCCGACCATTATCTAAATTATGATTCGGCGGATGAAATGTTTAGACTGAGACCAGCAGCTCAACCGGAAATCGAATTTATAGCGTCGTCACAAACTGGGACTGAGCCAGAGCGTCGTCGTAGTGAACTTCAACGGATTAGTCGTAGGTCACGATCACGCCGATTCCGTCGTTCCCGACGATTGCATAGATCTCGAAGCCGCCAAAGACGAAGGCATTCAAGGCGACAAAGCGATCGACCAAATGACGAATCGTAAATTCTCAAGCTTTTATATTTCTCTCCCCTTTTTCTACCCATCAGTCGGGAAAACACCATGTACTATGATAAATTATACGTGAACTAATAATATATGCGAAATTTGGGATGTTGTTTTTAATATGCGGAATACGTTTTTGCTAATAAAATCAAATTCAAATTGAGTGTTTTCCCTTCATAATGCGACCGAAATTTGTCGTTCTACTTGTGTAGGGGAGCTGAGTGGGCGAAATGTTAGTTCCTCATGCAAACGAACGCACTTGCTGTGCCGAATGCGAAGCGAAGTTGGTACGAGTTTGACATACAACCGTTTCCTGATGAATCATCGAAACGAGCTGCACATTCGGACGCTCCAACAACAGCGATTCTCTCAGCTGTTACCGTTAGGCAAGGGTCGCTTTCGCTGATGCTTACACTTTAATTTTTCTGTGACAACACAGCATTTTGTGCATAGCCAGAACTAACCTTAACCGAAAACAATCCAGAACCAGAGCGATACTTGGCATGGCTTGCTTTGCCTTTCTAGATGAATTGCAAGGCGTCGGTACAAACATGGCAGCTCACAATTCTTGCCGCTCAAAACAACACGAGAGAAACGCAGTTCCCTGCTTCTGGAGAAATTGTCCGCCGGTGCCCTCCTCCAGTGCTCGTCCCAGGACATGCCTTCAAAAGAAGGTTACGTTAGGAGCCCCGACGCACAGTTACGATCAGTAGTTGGCGTGAACGGAACGTGAACGAACGGATCCAAGCAAGCGTTCTGCAAGTAGGCAGAGAACATGGCGTTGTCGCAGACCGAACTGCGACCTCTCATCGGGCTGTGGCTGTTGGTGGTGATCCTACTCTTTGTGCCAGGTGTACGGGCGATCAATGAAAACGATGTACCAAACCTTGGCGACCAGCCGGTACGCCAGCTGGGTGTCAGTGTCAATACGAAACGTCTGGCGAACGTGGTCAGCGATGAGTTTGTAAGCTTTTCCGCCAAACCGCAGGATATATTTGATGGACAAGGGAACCCGATCAGTGAAGCTAGTTTCCTCATGGCCCAAAGCCTAGGTGGAACCTACTTAAAGGTGATAGCCGATTCGTCGCAGCTGCATCTGCAAAACACAGCCGGTCAGAGTGTGATAGGTAATCCGGACGATTTGGAGCTCGTTCAGATAAAGGCTAGTGCGTGGCAAGCGTTCTACGACTGGGCCCGACGCGCAAACGTGGTACCGGTATTTGTGCTCGACTATCCGGCCGACGCGCGTGTTCCGTGGGAGGTAAAAACTGCACTCAACATACTGTCCGCGGCCAGTGCACTGGGAATAGCAGACTGTCGGTGGCAGCTGGGAAATGGTACGTAATGGTGCGGTTGTCAAAGTGTACGTACTAGAGTCTTCTCTCGTTTCTGTCGGTAACAGGGCAAGCTAAGGATGGTGCAAAGTATGCGGATGACTTGAAGACTTTCCGTACGATGCTGAAGGCATTCCCGAAGCAACAGTGGACGCTTGCGGCTTCCGAGCTGAATCCACAGCAGGTTGCGCTAGAAGAGGTGCAATATTTCCACGCTAATGCTGATAACCTAGTTGATGCAGTCACAATAACGAAGTAAGTTTTCGGATCGATCGGATCAAGCAGTACAGGGAGATAATTGTCTGCATGGGGTCCTCCTTCTAGATCACTAAGTGACGATGAGCCATGGAACTACACTAGCATCCAGCGAGACATTTACTTACGTGGACTCTCGAAGCATCGTGTTCCGGTGTGGCTCGATTTAGTGGCACAATGTCGGACAAATGTTCCCAATGATGCAGCCCAAGATTCCACTCTGGAGAATGCCGTTACCTGCTGTGGTACGTGTGTCCGCGATGGCTTGGAGTACGCTCGAACTTTAGGTGAAGCTGCTCGCGGTGGCATTAGTGTGGTGTTTAAGCCGCTCCAACGACGGAATATCCATCGCTACACTCTCAACTATCTGATCGCCTTGCTGTACAAGCAAACCGTTGGATACAAGGTTTTCCCGGTGCTTCATCAAAGCCTTGACCCCATGGTTGAATCGACCAGCCACACTTCAGTGTACGCATATTGTACGCGAAACAGAACTGGATCTCTGACGCTTGTCGTTGTCAACGCAGACGAGGACGGTGCGACCAATGCCACGATTAAGCTCCTGACCAGGGCCTCTTCATCGCCGGTCGAACTGTTCCTGATCAGCGTACAGGACGGGCAGCCGATGGTGAACAATCGGCCGCTAGAGCCGAACACACCGCCCGTCCTGGAGCCGGTCACAGCGGTTACAACCCTCTTGCACGGTGTTAGTTTCTACGTTCCAGCGCAGACAATTCTCTTCGCGATCGTACCTGGCGTGCAAGTACGCGAATGCCGTACCGACGCGACGGTTCCGCGCAAAAAGCTTTCTCGCGAACTTCTACACGATCGCACCTCAACCGACCTGCTGCTGGAGGAGTTGATAAGTGAGCTAGCCGAAAAGGCACAGCTCCACACGCTGCAGCGTAAGCGTCGTTCGCTAGACCGCGCTCCCTTCGGTGGCTCCGAAAAGCGCAAACGATTTCACGCTCGTCTCGCTCATGCGTCACAAGATGGTAGCCTTACGGAAAGCCTCTCGGGCGTCCTCGAAGAGGCGCAACCGGCTGCGGAAAAATCCACGGAAAGGACCGCTCGTGGCCCGCGCCAGACACAGGCGTACAAGCGACAGCAGCGTCGCATTAGGATGAAGGAAAAACATGTGGAGAAGCGCAATCTCCGCAAAATGAAGCGCCCACTGCGGGAAGCGAAGCGGGAACGCTCCAAACGCGGTGATCTGCTAATGCAACGCCGGGCCGCCACAATGAACCATCCACACCGTCGATTGCAGCACGAGCGTCTGCTGAAGCGTATGTCGGCCAAGCTGGCCAGTCGTAAAACGAAGCGTTCCTCGCTGGCGGAAGCCGTCAATGAACCGCCGGCATTTAGTGGTGGTAGCGACGAGGAGGCCGAGCTAATGCGACGATCCGACTTTCCACTAGGTGATGTGCATCTCGTCATCTCGAAGGGACCGAGTGAAGGAGAGGTGGCTTACGTTCCGACAGACGACGGGATGGATGGGCAGCGGCAAGTCGATGAGCCGGAGGAAGAGGAGGATAACTACCGCAAACTGCCCGACCGGCGCGCGATTCGTCATCGTCCAGCGGTACGTCGAAGGATCACCATCAACCAAGATGATTTTCACCGTTTTGCACCATCCTGGGAGCGCAAAGTGATGGATGACGGTGATCGCCAAAGTCGTAGACGGTCACTGCGCCGCCGTGAAAAGGATATGGAGACACGCGAAACGAAACGTTTCGATCGGTTCATGACGATCCGAAGGGAGCAATCGGAGGAGGTGAAACCGCTGGAGATGCAGCTCGATCACTTGGACACGACCGGAAGAGAAGAGTTTACTATCGCACAAGGGAATGATTTAGATCTTGAGGCACAAGAGAACGTCCCGCGGTACGTGGAGCAGGCGCAAGATGTAGTGCAACAGCATGAAGATGGAGATGGAGCGGACATGGAGACATCGGGACAAATTAGCGATGAAGTAACTACACGTACTCCGGAGGTGTCGGAGGAGGAAATGAATCTGTTCACCCCGGCTCCAGCCACCAGTGAGGAACATCAGGTTATTCCACGTCTTGAACCGACGTGGTCGCTGGAAGTATCATCTTCGGCCGAGGTAGCCGAACTGCAGCCCCATCACTATCGCTACAAACGAGGCCTGCCGCATCCAGCAACGGTTCAGAGTGCAGCTTCGATCGAGTCCCAGGACGTGGAGCGTCTGGAAGACTTCTTCCGGACGAATGCGAAGTTGCAGCAAAAGTTCGCCGAAATGTTTGACCTGCTGCTGGAAGCGATCGAAGAGCTGGAATCGGAGGAAAACGATGCCCGGGAGGTAGTTGGCGACGGCGAAGAGAACGATGGTGTGGCCGAAAACGATGCAGAATTCCAAACCCCTGGAACCCACCGTAGCAAACGAAATGTGCTGTTACATCCGCAGTCTTGGGAATCGCGGGAACGTTCAAACATGATCCATCGGCAGGAGGCGTCGGAAGAGTTGTCGATTGAACATCGGATCATACCGCAACTAGAACAGACAGCAAAACCGCCGGTCGCTAGTGCAAAGACAGCACAGCACTATCATGACGATGACCAGCAGCAAACGGAGCATCCGAACGAGCAAGACGATGAGGGAAAACCGGGCGCTTTTATGCTACGGTCGGTTGTTAACTTTATGCGAAGAGCATCTAGCGAGTTTCATCAGCTGTTCTCCGGATGGTTCGGTAAGAGTTCGTGAGGTGCACCGGTAACCGGTTTGTAGTTTGTAGTTTCCGTGTAAAATAGTGTTTGCTTTTAAGTGAAATAAAGTGCCTGTGCTTTCCAATTGAAAAGCGCCTTCTTGAGTGTTAATGAGTGTAATGAGTATATGTAGCTAAACTAATACAGAGAAAAAAAAGCCGTTAACTGCATTTGCTATAGCACGTGTATGAAGAATGCACCATTCAAAACTGCATGATTCCTTACAGAGTGCTCGAATTTTTTACTCGCATTTTTTGACAGCACGCTATTGTTTACCATCAACATAACCTGACAGCTCTGTCTACCGGACATCAGCTGACCGAAAAGTTAACCGCCTTACCAGCTGCTTCCCGTGGTTTGTGCATTTATCACTCTCGATAGCGCATTTTAGTTACCTGTAATGATATTTTCCATACACTGTTTCAGCCCCTAATGAATTGCTGCATTGCTATTTTCAAACGGTGATAGTAGAAAGGTCAATTTATCTTGCACGATGAATCAGGAAGATCTGTACTGGTTTACCTTCATCCTTGTGATGCTGTTGGGTTTCTTTACCTACAAGTTGCTCACTCGTCACCGGTCCTACTTTCGATTGTTGCGTGTACCATTCGAGAGGCCTCACTTCCTGTACGGTAATCTGGATGACGTTCTAAACGGTAAACTGACGACGATGGAGAAAATCGAACAGTACTATAGGAAGTTTTCCACGCACGGGTAACACTGTTTTCATTTCGTTCACTTTTGGATAGTATTGAGAGTTGTATCGTTCACAGATTGTTTGGTTTCTTCAACTATATGACACCTGCCCTGTATGTACGTGATCCCGCACTGATCCGACAGCTGCTTCGACCGAACATGGGTCATTTCGAAAGCCACGGTTATTTTTTGGACGAACAGAAGGATCGTTTTCTCGGTAGCCAGCTACATCTGGCCAAGGACGCCTCGAAGCTGGCCTCATTTTTAACGCCCGTTTTCCGAAACCCCAAAGCTACGTCTGCAATGGACGAAACTACGAAGGTGTGCTGTAAGGCGCTCGTGGATTTCATTGCGTCACGTGTCGAGCTGGAGCTGGAGTTGAAGGCAATTTTCCTTAAGCACACGCTCAACATCTTTGCCGGCATATCGTTCGGAAGGGAGCTAAACACCTTCGAAGACGATACGGATCGGTTCTGTGCCATAGCGACCGGTATGGCATATGGCACAAATCCCATTCAGGTCGTGAAAACAATGGCATTTTATTTGCTGCCCGGACTGATGCGAAGCGCTGGCGTGCAGTTCACCGAACGGCAAGAAATCGATTATCTTGTTAAGCAGTATCAAAATGCAGCATCGACACTGACTGCACCATCCATGGCACGTCTTTTAAGCCAAGCGAACGAAAAGTTAAAGGCTGCCGAACGGCTAGGCGACGAACAGTTGACCGCGCAGTGTGCCACATTCTTTACAAAGGGATTCGAACCGACGCTTAATCTACTGTCGTTTGCAACCTATGAGCTGGCCCAAAACCAAGACGTGCAGCAGAAGCTGTACGAAGAATTGCGCAACGGTGGCATCGCCAACAAAATGACACCACCGTACGACAGCATCCGATCGTTGCCCTACCTTGACGCGGTCGTACACGAAACACTTCGCAAATGGCCACCATATCCACTGCTGGTGCGTGAGTGCACCAAACCCTTCACCATTCCGGCTACCGAAAACGGTGATCGTGCTGCCATCCCGCTGAAAGTGGGGGACAAATTGTACGTGTCGGTATGGGCTCTGCATCGAAACGAGCAATACTATCCGCAACCGGAACGGTTCGATCCGGACCGATTCACCGGCAAGGAAGCCCAGTCGGACGTGTTCATACCGTTTGGAATTGGGCGGGGCTGTGTGGGACAAGATTTTGTCAAATTGGTAGTGAAGGCCACGCTAGTGTCGTTGGTTCAACGGTTTACCTTAAGGCCGGGAGAACGCACGGCCGAGCCGCTGAAGCTGATTGAATCGGCCTCGTCGGTGGAAGCACGAGATGGCTTTTGGATACGACTGGAGCCGCGGGTTTAAAGGAGCAAATTTATAGCGGTTTAGTATTCCAATTTAGTTTAAATACCATTTATAAAAAACAGTTTTTAACCTAGTTTTGTATATTATGATAAAGTATAACACCTGGTCGAGCCTTCAAAATAAATAAAAAATAAGGAAGGTATAGGTGGTCTATACCTAATTAGCCTTCTGCACTCGGATGTACCATGAATAGCCCGTTCCTAGTAACGTGATAGTAACGTGAGAACAATATGTGCGTATGTACGATTAAAATGGTATATAAATTAATGCACAATGTACGGCAATAAATACTTAATTACTTACTTACATACCAGATGGCACAAGATGTTAAATGTTCTTAGGTTAAAAATAAGGAATGAGTGGAGAACAATAGAATCAAATTGAATGTAAATTGAATGGGTAAAAATCTCTTCAAATCTTTCTTTTCCACTCCTTTTTGTCTGTCTGTCTCTTTCTCGCTTTCAGTATGACACACTACCTACTCGCAGTTACCTGGTAAACAGTATTTCAATTTCAATTATTCAACCAATGGCAAAGGCACAGCTCCGTCGCATGCGATTTTTTCGCGTTTTTCGAAATTTTTTAATGTGAGCTGGAACGAATAAAGCAAATATTTCATCATTTAGAATATTGCAACCAAAAAGTGTCCGAAACTGAACCGATTTCGAACAGCTCCTGTCGAACAGAATTTAGAAATTCAACGTTATTCAACCGGTGGTAGTGCTTACTTTACTTTACGTGTAACAGGAAAGCATGTCTACGAAAGCAGGTACATTTATTATAATGTCATCGCTCTGCCATGAGCAAAGCACATAGTGTAATCCGTCGGTTTCCATTCGGCATTTTTTCACCAAAAATAACCCATATCGCTGTGACCGAAAAAAAATTTTGTGATTCACACACCTTGAGTGCAGATGCGAGAAAGACGAAGAGAATTAGATAACGATTTGAGCAGTTATGGCTCATGAGGTTGAAATCAATTGAGCGTATCATTCGTAGTTTATAAATCAAAACTATTTAACAGGTTTTATATATTTTATACATGATATTATTTACTGTGCTAATATGCTAATGGATAAATGATTAATAATTAGCGGCGGATATACTATTTCCAACAATATTTACGATTCGCTTCATCATTCCATTCTAATGTGCAAACCTCCATAAAAAAAAACGCTCAGCACCATAAGAAAAACGTATACTTTATTTTCCCATATAGTTAACATGTGAAAAACTTTGAAGAAATTATAAAAAATACGTTAAGACCAACTTGCAGAAACAGATGGAAAAAGTCAAGCAGAAATTCGGTTCAGGTTAAGGTGTTTTTTTTAACTAATATTTGTTTGGTTGTTGTTTCTCAATTGAAAAGAAATACTGATATCAACGTAAACTTAAAAGTTATGTAAAAAAGTAGAGAAAAGCAAACACGTTTTAGCGTTTATAGTTTTTTTTGTTGTTGTTGTTGTCAAGCTATCTAATATTGTGTAGAGTATACAAATTACTGCACAAAACTTTGTTCATATCCTTTATATCCTCTGTACGAGCATTTTAATCAATCAACCATCGTTATATATGATGCAGATTCAAAGCACTTCATCACGCTTCATTACGCTTCCCAAATCGCTCACAACACTATACGAACGGTAAAACGTACTCGTCCTGCATTCGTCTTCTCCCCTTACTGTATCCTGTGAGTTTGTTTCATTGATCACTGCATGCGAAGAGAAATGTATCTGCTATCTTCCACACGCTCGAACCAATTTGCTATCTAATGAAACCGATCAACAAGTTTTCTTTCTTCTAACAAATCTGCACAGCTATCTCGTTTCACCGAAGCGACTCCAAGTTTCGTACACGTTCCATCTAGTACCCGGCGTGACACTTTCCGTTTGTTAGTTGCTATGCTTTCCTTAACCAGCGCTCCTTTCCTTTCCTTGTACGAATTATTCGCTCCAGTTCTTCCTCTCAATTCACGCTGCCACTTTCGATGTGTAAAAGTTCCTACCAGCGCAAACAAAAAATCCACATTCGCTGGTGAGCAGCGGTACGTAATTTTACATAAACTATTCCTCTCTATCCTCCTACTTACGTACGCATATAGTTATATCACATTCAGATAACGATTTCGCTAATAAATTATTCGATTTGGTACAATCGCGAGTGCGCTCACGGTACGATCATTGTACGGTGTATCCGCTCTGCCCTTGCCGGTCCATCCCCCCAGGCCATACGGACACTACTGCCAGTGAGCGAATGCGCTGTCGGGTGGCGAACCCTAAGCTTTGAATCGGTTCTCACAGTCTTTTAAATAGCGTATCCGGGCCGATTCGCGCTCCGCCGCATCCAGATACCAAAGCGTGATGGCGTAGCGGGTGCGATGGGCTGGCTGCACCTCGTGCGGGTTCCGTCGATCGGACCAGAAGAACAGAATGCGATCGAAGATCGGTTCGATGTCCGCAACACGATCGTTGCATCCTTCGGGAAAGATTCTGCGATTGGTAACGAAGAGTAAAAAACAAAAGAGTTAGAAACCTGTACGACCGAGCACGTGACACTGGCCCAGGGCGTGAAAGATTTACCTTAGCAGACCCCCGCTTTCTCGGACGTCCCAGTTGAGGTTGAGATAGTAGATGGCGGTTATGCAGCGTCCGTCTCGGTTTGGGTTGTCAACGTGCTTGACGTAGTGGGAACCAGAGCCAGGATAGCACGCTACCATTGCCTGTAAGCAAAACAAAAAACAGATAGTTAATACTTCAGACCGTAGTACATTTGCTAAAAAGAGTATCTTCTAAATGAATATTTAGGTATAAATGTTTCATACTACAACGGCGAACAAATGGTATGAACAGAATCCGTTACAATAAACCATTTCGTTGTAAATTTTGGATGAAACAATTTTCTTTGGAATACAAGTTAATTTTCCTTTACTTAAACGTATACTTATTTCGTAGAAATAAAAAATAAATACAACATTCAATAATGCGTCTAAAACATGGCACATTATGCAACCGCCGTGCTCAAACCTTGTACGCCCATTATCGCAGATAAGAAAGGATCGTTCGTATCGTCCGCACCTTTCCCCGTGCCCATTCCACCAACCGAATCCTGCGAGATCGCAAAGATAGTGACAATCACTTCCTATCGGATTCTTGCCCGGGGCGTCCGATTTTCAGCCTGTCGAATGGCGTACGTGACAAACGCCGCGGCCTGCGCGCTGTGTGCATTTACACACATCCATTGCGCAAATATGTGACCGCGTACCCAATCTCGCACTCGTCGGCCATCCCGTGAGGTTCCTCAACGGGGTGTGTGTGCGCGCGCGCGCGCGCGCTCGATACTATGGTTGTGTTGCGGGCAGGATGTACGTCACCTTTGAGACAACATTATCAGTGCAAAAATTGCAACTTTATCTGAGATTATAGTAAGTACGGGCAAGAGCGCGTGAGGGACGGAGAGGGGTCGATAAAAAAAATGGTTCAACGAAGATGTGTGGTTTGCCAGGCATTTAGCTACATCGTAAACAATCAGTTCTCCAAGCTTCACGACCAACGTACGCGTAAGAATTGTAAGAAAAAAAGGAGAGCAAGGAGAACACTCATCTTTCCTTGCATTCTAGGCTATAGCTTTGCTTCGAAACGATTCTATTAATTTCAAGTTTTAATAACAATTTCATGCAGTACTGCAACGCATCAAGTGCGATCAATTTACTAAGCTACTAGTACTAAGCTGATCATAGTAACAGCAATATCGGACTAGTTTCATTTAATGTTAAAATTCCCCATGTAGGCTGTGCTTCATGATTCACGACCTATCTATGCAAAAGGATGTATGCACGCGAATTAGCATGGCCACGAAAAAAAAAGACATCGCTTTACCAGCAGTGCCGAAAATTTGTCGAATGAGATGATACCGCATATGCTTTCGATCAAAGCAAATCTTATCGGACACGGTATCAGGCGATTGTCCGCGAAACAGTTATCTGCAAAAGAATGCTTTTGTTTCTTAGATGCAATTATGTATCAGGCTACACCAAACCAAACCGAAATTGGTTTCCTAATACATACATTGCATTACGAACAGATGTCAAACAATCTAAAGATACGGTAGTAATACTTTCACAAAATACTTCAACAAAAGTTAGCATCCTTTAAGACACACAAATAAGTTAGTTAAATGGAAAATGAATAACATATTTTTTAATGGGCAGTACAATTGCTTTCGACACCTACGATTGGAAGAGTCATCCGTTGATAGATTTATGAGGCTTCAGTTCATCGAGGAACTTGAATAGTTTCATGTCTGGTGTTCGACTGCATCGATCCAAACGATGGCTTGGGTTCAGTTCGCCACACTATTACGATGCTCGATAAAGTCATGTGGACATAGACACGCTGCATTATTGACAGAGTGCAAACAAAATCTCACAACAGCGATTAATCTAATTATTTAACTTAATACCCGGCTTGCGACCGATAAACCAGGGTCAGCACCTCCGATGGTATCACGCACATTCTCCGCAGGAGCAGGGCCGATGATTCCCGGTGGTGTAAAACCACGAGATCCAAATCAGAAAACCATGCATCGATAAGTGCACCTTCAACCATCCGTTTCGATCGCGGTTTTGTTTTTCGCAAATTTGTTGTTTGTTTATGGTTGTGAATGATCAAATCACATCGAATCACGGGAAGCGTGTGTCTTTAGTGTGTCATCAATCACGTTCCATTGATTGGGAGAAATCGATGCAGGTAAAGGGGTGGGGACGACAATCAAAGATTGTAGAAATAAAAATGGGGGGAAAAAAAACAAACAAACAAACGAAATATTCCACGGTATTTTCGAACCAGAA
>JXXA01006161.1:0-10013 GCA_000956255.1 Anopheles punctulatus
ATATTATCGTGACGATGAAAGCAGTTCCGTTTGTTCATTGATGTCAACGACAAGAAGTATCTGCCTTAATTAGACTGGAATCACGGTTTATGTTTGAAATAAAATCTTCAAAATCTTCCAATCTGCGGTCTTTGCTTTTGCTGCTGAATGGTTGCTAAAGTTCATTGAAAGACGAAGGGAACACACAAAAGAATGTTTTAAACATTAAAAGATTTTTGTTTGAGGATTTAGCGATTTTAAAAAATCACTGAACAATTTTTACAAATCCAAAGTAACTAAAATTCTTAAAGCTAGTCATCAAGTTGTGCTACTCCTCAATAGATGGCGCAAATCCATTGAAATTGCAGGCTCAGATTTTTTTGCATGTTTTAATCAACGAACCTTTTCAACGAATCGGTTACGTTAAATGACAAAATGTAGTAATATCTTTCAACGCAAAACCGTCCTTTGAAAATAATAGGTTTAAAGCGGTTATTGAGATCATAATTAATCCTTAATTCATGTATTCAGTAGTAAAGCAAATTGTATACTTGTTTTGGCAAAAACGTTAAAATCATCAGGGATAGGTTTTGTTTACGCCACGTTGAAACTAAATAACCTGTGCAAGATTTACAAATAGTACAGTAATTAACAACGCAGAATAATTGATTATTTTGGGGGAAAATAAGGTTTCACAATTTTTATACCCAAAAATGTTGTTCCTTTTTCGTTAAAATCCTTATAATGAATGATAAGTAATCGGATATGAAACGTATGAAATTCATCTCTCGGCAAGCATTTGCCAGGCCTAGGCCAGCAAAAGCTAGCAAGAAGCTAACGCTCGCACTTCCCCGGTTGGTGCAGTAATAGATCATAAACATTGTTTACGTCCACTGATTGCAATATCCTGCAACCGATTGCAATAGTGTAAATCCAGCAGCATCGATGCAAACAGAGCAGCATGATTATTGTTTGCCGGTTTTGCAGAATAAACAAGCACTTTCTGCCTCCAAACCTCGCTCTTACATCACCGCACTGTGTTGGGTATCGAAGCAAAAATCGTGGCAAACCGTGAAGTACAAGCGGCTGGTGTAGTTTAGTTTCCTCCACCACTCCACTGCTCGATATTTCCAATGCTAAATTCCAAAGTCAGCATTGGTAAGTGTATCGCCCGAAGACGTCGATGCGGTGCGCGCGTGTATTTTTCTTCGGCTGTGTAGCTCATCTCGCCAGGGAAGCTTCATGTTTAGCGACGATGGTACCTGCCGTGCTGGGGCCGTACAGCAATCAGCCGGGTTTTGCCGTCGAGGCAGGAATCACGTAGCACACATCTACCTGGGATGCGATTTGCATTGCTGCCTGCAACGTTTGCCGGGAAGCGTTTGCTGCGTGCTCTGTTTATTTTACACGATTTATCGTCTTGGTGGATAGGAGGGCGTGGAGGATGAGCGATCGTTAGCGATGATTGTACGATGCTGATGTGGCCGGACTGAAGTTGGAATGCTCGTGGACGGCTGGTGAAGCTATCAGGGGTATATTCCTTTATAAAGCAAACGAAAATATGCTTCCAGTCGTTCCAACCATACTGTGAAGATTGTTATTATTATGTTCGTAGCCGCATTAAGGTAAATGTTTTATAAAACGACGATATGGAAAACAAAAGCGATAGACGTTAAAAGTTGGCAATCGTTTTACTTGTGCTCAAAATCGAAATCTAAACATCACAATGATAGCGCCATTGTGTAGGACAGCAGGTACGAAGAGCGATATAAAAACGATGAGAGTGATAGTAAAAAGGCCAACAATAAAAGTAAAAAAATAAACCTCGATTAAAAAGTTAGTCTGAGTGTATTAAAACTCGGTGGTTTTTTTGATAGTGTATTTACAACTTCGTTCGGTTATGGATTTCTTGCTAAAACTGAAACTATCGTTTTTTTAGTACGGCACAATGACAGATTTGTATCGATTTTTTCGACTCGAAATTCATTACTGTTATTACTTCATAGGAAATGAATTCTAGCAAACATACATTAAAGGAAGGGAAGAACAATTCAGGATTTTGTGGACATATTATAACTTGCAGTTATTTAAAAAAAAAACTGAACTAGAGAAACATGTCAGCGCCATCTGGATCGCCATATTGTATCAACCTGAACACAAATTGCGTGATACATTTTCACAAAATTTGAACCTCAACCGTCGTTTCTCGAGAGTAAAAAATAAAACAGATACTTTGTTGCTCATTAAAAATCTACAAATTGCAATACCAATCCACCTGATAATTGTTCTCTGCAACGCTCGCCGAACAACAACACGGGCTTACGGTTGCACTAAGGCAAGCACGTACGACCGGCTTTCACCGGCGTCTCCTTTTGTCGAACGATGCTGATTCACCCCGAGGAGCTATCACTCTGTGTATCGTTTCTCTCTCACCGTCCGCCCACCGGACTGCGACGATCCATCATAATCTTGCAGCGTTATTGGATTCCTATTCAAATCACGTGCCCCGCGTGATTGTCCCGCGTGCCGTGCGTCCCTAATGCATGATGTCGCTGTTACGGGTTTTTTTATCCCCCTTCCCTCCCTGGTGGGGGTTTCAAACCGTCGGGACAGTTGGGAGTAGGTGCGAAGGCGACACTAAATCGGATGAGCCAGTCACCGAAGCTGGTCGGTGCTCACCTTACGGGAGCATAATTTTTCATACTTTGTGGCGGTAAGGTGACGCGGAGAAAAGTGCAGCAGTGATAGGAAAAAAAAATCGCTACTGGTAAGGTCCATTGGCGAGATATTGTGATACATTTTTACTGCCCCGGCGTGGCAGCCTCGGCTTTTACCTTCTGTTGCCCCTGCCCCGCAACACCGGACGTCGTATGATATTCCGTATCCTTCCCGACGTACCACACAACTGGCTTAACCGGAAGTGAGCGTAATGGAGAAAAATACAGGCTTTTCTGACGTTCCACTCTCACTCCACGCTCCTCCTCTTCCTCCCTGCCGTAGAAAGTGCTTTTGTGCAGTGCAATGGACAGTGTCATCTTGGTCGAGGGAAGATGGAAAAATACGACCAATACAAGCAGCATGCAAACGGGCGTTTTCATCCTTCAGGATGGTCGTATTTTCCATGCTTTACTGTCTCCTGCCCGTGACGCCTGTTTCGCCTTTTATGCCCCCGTCCCAGTTCGAGCTATTTATTTTGAAAACGATTTCTTTTGCTCATTTTTATGACACGAGATACGGGTACAGTGTGTGACAAAATATGTGCAGCAAACGTCCAAATCAATTATTCTCTATTTTAAAAGGAGCTATCACGATGTTGTACACATAATAAATCGATAAAATAAATTTATACCTCTCCCTAGCTCAGACACTAGCTCATTTTCTGCATTGGATACGGTACGAGACTGTGCAAAAGATGGAAAAACGTGCTGCACACCCGGGACAATCACGTCTCTTGGGTTAAAAGTTTTCTTCTGCAAGCAAAAGGCAAAAGAAAGGATATTCCGCTCCCGCGTGGGTCAGATTTTATTTTCATACTTTTTACTCGACGCAGCGTTCATCAACGTGAAAGCTTTCCGTGCGTCATGCAGCCGACGCCCGAGGAGACCAGCCCCGGGTGCAACCTCAAGGCGGTCGTGCAAAAGGGCAACAAAATGGTGCAGTTTGAAGCGGGCGTTAACACATAATTAATTTATTCATGATAATGTTGACGACCGCTTGCTCGCTTGCTCGCTAGCTGGTTGGTTTGAGTGGCATATTTTTCCTCTTTCCCCTTTTTTGGCAACATTCTCGATCGTGGATGGACCGTGGGGAGGACAAAGCCCGCCTGTCAGCTTCGCTGCATTAATCTAATAATCTGACTGTTCTTGATTATGTTTTTGTTATTGTTAGTCCTATCACCAACGAACAAAATCCCTGCGCACACAGGAAGAGTCACGCATCACCGCTGCCCGAGCACTTGATGGTGGCAAAATTAACTAAACTTCAAAATGCCATAATTCATGGCGGAGTGCCGTCACGATGGAGGCGCCCGGTTGTTTGTACGTTTTGAGTGGGAAAGTTAATTAATTTGCATACTGACATGATACCAACGAAGGTCAACGTTCAGCGGTCCGATGTGCAACCGGTAGGGTGTATTGATTGGGAGGGCTGTAATAATATCAAGGTGCTGATGTGGATGATGGTGTGCATGCATCCCGTGTGCAATTTCGATGCGTCCCGGATGCGTCATCATCATTCGCGTCAATCAACGCGACCGCCACGTGTCTGCTAATAAACCACAAATTATGGGCCAATAAAGCAGACCAGTTGGACTGGGCATGAACGAGACAACCATTGATCATCGTATTTGAAAATGGTAAAGCGAGAGAGAGAGAGAGAGAGAGAGAGAGAGAGAGAGAGAGAGAAAAGTTTGCCAACGGCCATCATAAAATATTTGTTGCACTGTTAACGAATGCGATGCAAAGGCTCAAAGTGAGGCAAATTAAGATAAAATTCAATTTCGATGCTGCTGACTTTAATTTTTATTGTGTTTCCTGGTTTTTGACAGCCTTGGCACGTTTTTCCCGAAGTTATCCTTCATTTAACTAGCTATTTAATTAACTATTTTGATCTTAAGTAAGGGTGTGTCTAAAATATTGTTTGATATTTTTTTCTGAGAACTGTTTCAGGCGCATTTCAAGTTATTCTGACACTTTCAATTTTATTTCAAGCTATGCTTTTAAACCACGATAAATTTCCTTCCAAATGGTTTGTTTTAATCAATAAATAATTATAATAGATTTCGAAATTTGAGTGCATTTGAAAACATAAAAAAGTAATTGAACAATTTATTAATCCATCATACCCATCAAAGTAGAAACCACCAACAACGCATTTTGGCAAGCAGACATATCGTTATAAACTTCCCATAAAAACAGCTCCGATCGGGGAAAGCTGTGTGTTCACCTTACGAATTACATTTGGTATGTTCCATTCAAGAAAATGAACGCCGTCAAACCGTCAAAAACCTCAGCATGCGGCAGCAACTGCAGCAGCAAATGCAACCAGAATCTCACCGTAATTGCAGCTGCAGCAGCAGCGTCATAACAGCTGCAGAACAAACCACCCGAGCGGCAGGCTAACAATCAATTTACTTGTTTCCTCTCTCGCTTTCCTACCTCCCGCCACGGTCGAACTCCCCTTCAGTAACGAGACAACAGGTTTTGCCATTAAACAGCGATAATCGTAAAACCTGGGCAAAATTGCTGGCCCGCTGTGGTGTTGCGGCGAGGAAATTACTTCCAGCTCCAGAAGTACACAATGAAAACAACAACAAAAGCGTAGAGAAGAAGCAGAAAAAAGCGCACACATACAGGTACATTGGAGGTAAAAACAATCAACCCGAGTGGAGGCCACGGTGCGGACTTGGACCACGGGAACCGTTTTACCGAAGTGGAAAATTGCAAAATTCGATCATTTATGTAACGCTGTTGCATTTTCACTCCCCGTTGATGTGTGTGTATGTGTGTGTGTTTGTGTGTGCTTTCAAATATGACGGCTAGCGTGTGTAAAGCGGTCTCGGTCAATCCAATGCAATTTCGCACGTGACTCTCGCGTTGGGTTGAAGAAACACAGGCTACTAAGAAACGGGTAATCGCGAGACGCGCTTCTTCTACGGTTCGCTCGGTTCTGCCGAGTAATGAGCTTTCTAAACGAGCAAATGATCACATGTAGCGACACAAAACACACTTACCGTAAAGTCTCATGGTGCCATCGGCGCGCCCCAGTGAGTTAGTGCTGACGCAATGATACGTCCCGACGTCGGCCGGGGAAAATGATCTCACGACCAGCCGCATATTGGTGCGAAAGCCGTGCCGATCCTCGGTGATGCCGTACTTGGGTCTGGAAGCAGAACGAATGGGATGGAGAAGAGTAAAAAAAACCCGGATACAGTGAAATGGAAACAAATTAGAACACCGAGGGAACCACCGATTGCTAATGGGTTGGACCGGTTTCCGTGACTTCCAAACGGTCGTTTAAAATACGCCACCCCGATAGCCCTTCCCAGAGCCCACACCAACACCCCGACTTCCGGGAAGTCACCGGAAGAAATCAATTACAGCGCAACCGTTGGCTGTAAGCCGGTTGGATCGGTCGAAATTATCGCTCCTTTCATTCTTGCTTGCGGCAAGCTGCCCGAATATTCGTGCCCCGAAGGTCCCAAAACACGCAGCAACTTACCCGTCGAGTAGCATTTCCGGTCGACTCAGGCCCGCCTGCTCGTAATTGCCGTTCGCGACGCTGGTGAAGGTGTTGGGCAGAACGCGGCCACCCTTGAGCCAGTAGGAGACGGGCATCGGGGACGCCTCGACCGTACACTCGAGCTGGACGTCCGAACCGAGCGGTGCGCCCAGCAGCTGACTGGTCGGGCGTACCGAGGGTGCAACTGGAGGAAGCAGGGAGAGAGAGAGAGAGAGATAGAGAGAGAAAGCGAGTATTAGTAATCAATAATAAATGATCCATTTCATAACGCTAAATGCTCGTCCCGCTTCAGAAAGCCACGACCCAGGGAAACATATTCAAAGATCCTCCATCGTCAGTTGGATCGCTCATCGGTTCCAGTGAACTCTATTCATGTTCTTGTCCGTGTCCGAGTGATTCGTTGGGATTGACAGCCACGACTACGCGGGCCAGGATGGAACGAACGAATGAGCCAACGAACGGAATGGTTTCGATTCCTGGAATTTTCACCCCGTGCCAAATGGTGTAATTTACCGAAAATAGAGCTTACAAGTTCGTGGAAAACTGTGCGAAAATGGGCTGTTAAAAACATGACTCTTTTGATCAGGTGAGCGTTTGTTGTTTTTTGTATGGAGGCGAGATGAAAGCTGGAGTCGGATAAGGCTCGTCGATGCGTTTTTTTTATAGGGGAAAATTTCCTATCACAAATAGCACTGTACTGCGGTTTGTTTCCCTTGTCACAGTGTTGACGTTTGATTGGTCTTATCTTTTAGCCTTCACGTAGGAAGCATCGATTTAATCTGGTAAAATACAGTGCCAGTGTTTTAGATCGCTTGTATAAAACTGTGTTATCTTCGACTGGCATAGCTTTCAATTAACCTATTTATTAAACCAATAAATCGAGTTTTCCACTCCGTATTGAGCCATCCTTTTGCACATTTATCAAACATTTTCCATCATGTAAAATTAAGGAAAATTAAGCATTATTTTTCTTTTTAAATGCGTCTTTCAATCTATTTTAGTACATTTCTCATAATTACACAACTCTGTATCGTTAATTTTTTTTAAACCCGTACAATCTAAATGTGACTGCTTCCCGGCATGGCTTTTTAGGCATGGCGTTAAACTTACAAGATTGAATACTTTTATTGACGGAATGGATTTGATCGAACGTGACCTACCAATGGAACTTGTTATCAATTTTAATATCAGGTGGCTTTTATTTTATATTAATTCAATATGATTTACAATAACTGAGATGAAAAACGCTTAAATTAGCTTTTTCTTCCGATAAGCTTAATTTAACGTCCATTAACCTGGTACTGCTTGTGATCAAACATGCCCCTTTGCGTTTTCTATTGTACTGTCATTCGGATTGGACATCGTTTTCCGCGTTCATTCATGCGAAAATTTCCAGGAATATTCAAACTGTCCACTGTCCCAAAAAAGAAAAAGGCATACACAAAGTTCGATCGTACTATTGTACGATAAAACTATCTGTTTGTCGACCATCGTCTCTGAATGAACGAACCAAACGCAACGCTGCACTACGCTGCGTACAGAACAGTGTGCTCGTCGCTGGTTCGAAGGTCTTGTTTGACCGCACGAGTCGTTCTTTTTTGCACACCAGGTCGGTCCTATCCTAAGCATGGTAAATTGTTGCTGTTCGTACTTACAGTGAACACTCAATGAAACACGTTTGCTAACGGCCGGCGGCACATCGTTCGACGCGATGCACAGGTACGCGCCCATTTGTCTTCGCTCCAGCTTGGGCAGGTGCAGATGGGTGCCATTGTATGCGTCCACTATAACGGGGGAAAAAAACGAAAGAAAAATGGGAAAGAGAAAGACATTAGAGTATAGCTGAAGTCACGGAACACACACACGCGAGCACTCAAATAATGACCCTCCTTCAATTTTATAATCCCATCACACACCACCACCACCACACTAAAGCTCAAAAACTGGCAAAAACAGACATCTGAAGTGAACCCACCAAACGCGAATAATTGCTCCCGAGGCTTGGCCTGGAAGCGGAGTGCGCAGCGGTCATCGGCAGTTCGGTTCCGGTTGGTACCGAACGGGTACCACCTCCTTGAAGGACGATTTTACGGCACGGGCATGAATTTATGTAATTGGAACTTTAATGGGATTTTGTAACAACCGCACACGAATGAACGGCCGCCCCAGGCCGGGTTTATGCAACTGAACGGTAGTGCCAAATGGAAACAACGCGCGGCAAACGGGTGCTGCTGCTTCCGATTAGTGGAGGGTTTCTAGGGAAGGAAGCCTCATCGAATGTGCACCCCATCGCGAGTAATTCGAAGAGCACTTCGTTCGAGAGCTGGGATTTAAATTGCTTGCCGGTTGTGGTTTTAGTGTCGGAGTTTTTGTTTTTTTTCGTTTTTTTTGGCTCGTCACACTCTTTAAAACGCAAGTCATGAACCAACATCGACGACGACATGCCCGTGAAGCTGGTGACGTAATGCACATAAGCCAAGATTTAACTGCAAATCGAATGCAATTTATGGTTAAGTCGTGACGCTGCGCAATGCATTTCGGTTAATTTATAGACACAGAGCCAAAGGTACCAAAAGTAAAGGCGGTTCGGCATTTAAACTGAAGCGTGGATGAATCCGCATAAATTATGTGTCCCTGTGAAAGATTTCTGCACAAGTGCTGTACATAATTTTGAAGGTAATGATTTTTTTTTCGTATTCAATACTTTATTTTTTACATTTTATTCATCTCCAAACCCAAAATTAGAAGTCATTTCAAATTAAACTGACAAAATTGCGAATGAAAAGTATTTAACCACATAATCAACCAAATTTTATTTCTAATTAATTCTAATTATTTCTCCGAAATAAAATAACACTTATTTTGAATACTGATCACTATGAAGAACGGCGATATTATTCAATCAGATAGAATAGGACAAGGCATGAATTCTGAAATACATGATGATAAGCTCGGGAGTTAAGTATGAATCTGTAAAAACGTGTTAAAAATTCAGAAACTTTTTCTAAAAATCAGAATTTCTTTCTCAAAATTCAGATACACATATTTTCTTAAATAGGTCAGTGAATTCTTCACCTATTAAGTTTCTATGGTAGACCGCAAAAGATTTGTGATCTTTCTTTTGAAAATTAATAGCTTTTCAAATAGATTCCAACCTATCTTTAGGTTATTTTTAATCCAAAATTAAAAATTATGCGTCATTAAAATTACTGGCGCTGCTTTAAATTTCAATATTCAAATGAATGGTTTTGAACGCACTTTTCCTAAATCGTTGTAATATTTACGAGTATAAACAGTTTTGCCTTACGCATGACATTGGTTATCGAATCGTAAAGCGATACCAGAACCACCTCGTAAAGTTTGACTCAAACATATTCACCATAAAAACGAAAAACAAGCCCGTAAGCCCATCTGCGTTACAAAATATCGCAGCAAACGTTCTCATAAAATGCCGGAACATCTTCACAACCGAAGACACCCGAGAGATCACCCTTCCCACTAAAGTGATGTCCAAACTACCCTTGTGCGCTGATGGCACTCTGTGACACGGTGTCTTTGTTGACGGTTTTCTAAACCTAAATCAAAAACTATCTCCCATCCACCGACCGGTTTTACAGTCTGTTTGCCTGTTTGCCGGCCTCGGACGTGTTTATCGTCGCCCTGTTGTCACATTTCTGGTCAGCGTGCCAGTGGGGCGGAGGGCATTATTTTCGAGCAAACTGGCTGTGTGGCACCCCGAAAGACAAAATCCAATCATCAGCCCACACAACCCTCCCCTTTTTCGAGCAAACGCT
>JXXA01006164.1:0-16982 GCA_000956255.1 Anopheles punctulatus
CTTTCAAAGAAGCGTTTGATGAAGTGGCAAATCTTTGGTGGATTTACGCATTGCAGAGCAGCTGTGCTGGGTGGAATTTGTTTACATTTTATTGTTTAGTTGGACCACATCAATTTTGAAAATCAAGAACCGCATGTTTTTTGGTCATAATAAAGTTTACAGTAAATCTTTAACAATGTTTCATTCAAAAACAATATATTTAGCAATATTCATGTCCAGCTGCTGCATTGCCTGAAAAACCTCAACAGATAACCTATGCAACGAGCAAGAAATCAGTTTGTTCATCTTCGATACGACACAGATTTATGCGTATGATGCACCTAATAGTTATGTTTCAGAACATACATCCTCCCGGCAACTAACAAACAACTGACCGTACAAGAAAGTGGTTGCCCAGCTACTGCAACACTACTCGCCTTGAGCAAGATGAACACCGTCGCGCAGCGGTCAAGCCTTACCGCAGAACATTAGAACGATCTCTTTCTCGATCTTTCGCATCGCAACAATACAACACCGATTCAACGAGGCCCACGAGCTTGGCTAACTATGGGTAACAAGAATGAGGATGTATAAATAAATAAAACAAACAGCCTGCCCTTCAGGTATTTTATCATTTCCAGCTTAATTTATAACAAATATATGTAAATCGCTGCACGAACACGGTGCCCGGGAGCAGTAGGGCCAGCAACTGGCAGGTCTAATGGGCGGATCCATGAACGCGCTCCAGGAGGCACCGCCAGGGTGGGTTAAGAAATGGACAAATCCCTTCTCGATAGATGTGGGCCGCCAACCGTGTACACAGAAATACCAATATTTATTGTCTTCACTGGAGCAGCATAAATCTCGGATGTATGTTTTTGTGGAGAAATATTGCAAACGCACCACGGACACTGCCACTCGTGGACGGTCTTCAGTGGCTGGGACAATTGAATTAACAAAAACTAGGTCCATCGTTTTGAGTTATTGCTTTTTCATTCTAACGCTTCTTCGTATTTCACACTATCTTATCTTTTTAATGAACAAATAAAATGCATTTCACCTATCAGAAATTCGTAAAAAATACGCAAGTAAAATAAATCAATCAAACAAGAAAAACAACTAAAATGTAACCAAAACTGTTATTCCAAAAACCTCCTAAGGCACCATTAATTGACGGTAGCAAGCTAATAAAACTACCATACACTCTCATTTCGAAACTGGATCCGGATTCGGCAATCGGATTCATAAACTCTCATAATGTCACCGGACTCCATCGCGAAAGTAATGAACCTCACTCCAAGTCCCGCTCGTAGGGCGTAGGTGACTATCGAATGGTCATCAGGGCTCCCGGTCACCTCGGCCTCTAATCAATGACCGGCGAGAAGTTTCACCCGTAAAAACCCCCCGAAACAACCGCTTCGGCGAGAATAATACACCATTACTTCTGATATCGTACATCTTTACCGGGATAAATATTTTGTCCATGTCCAATATCAATAAAGTCTCATTTTCAGTCCGAAATCTTGGCGCTAGATTGGAAAAAATGGAATCGAATCTAACGGGTCATCTCGCTCAAATCCCGACCATTTATATTACGATGTTCGACGTTCGATGGTCAGAGGAAAAACTATGGCTCAAAACCACCAACTGCGAAGGCAGGCACGGTTGCGGACGAGCTTTTCGGACCTTCATTTCGGGATAGTTCCTTAGGGGCCGCACGACGTCCACTGTGCAAGTCGATTGTTGTGGCCGCACGGTGTGTCAAGCTCACATTTCGATTGCAACACACGTGACTCCCGTAGTTTAGCTTGCTGACACCGAATGGTGGCTATCTACAATCTAACCGTCAGGTTGCCAAAAATTGGGAGCACCTCGGAGAAGGGCACATGCAGAGAGAAAAAAAATAAAACGTTCTTACGCCTTTCACCATCAGATGGCCAGAAAAAAAAATGCCCGATCCAGAAACCGAACGATACAGAACATTTACAGCCAGCAGAAAACCCCTCAGCATACACAACTTAGCATCGTATAAGGCCCCGTTCACTTGCCCCGTTGGGGAAATGCTATAGAATTCCCTTTCCGACCATCCTACCCAATCTTGCCTGGTCAGCGACACTCAGTGGGGCTCCGAAAAACTGTATCGAGTGAAGGAAAGCCATACCGAACCTTGTCTTATTTATGAACCGAGCATGTCGATATCCTTACCACTGGCTTTTCTTGGGTTCGTTTCTTTCCGGTGAAGTAAAAGTTATGCCCACACTCCGGGGCTTTGTGAGGCCAAAACCTCCGGAAGTGTGCACGATCACTGGGCCCGGTCACTTGACAGGAAACCGTTTAGTTAAGGAAGAACTTATGATGACAGTTTTTAATTCACATTTACAAAATGAAGTGTGTATAAAATAATATCTGCTTCTGGTCTCTGGATCGAAACTTACTTGTGAAAAGAAGCCCTCATAGCAGAAGCAAACGCGCATAGAAGAAGCTAGTTAGAATATTATCCTATCGTTGGAAAATTAGTAAGATTATGGATAATGAAAGATATTAGCAATAGCAACTCACCCAAAATATTGACGGATACCAATCAAATCTCTAGCAAAGCCTAGATGAAAATCATCATTACAATAAACTTCAACTCGCCACAAACAACGGTCTCTACCGAAATCCTAATAATTTATGAAAGTCTTATCGCCCAGAAGCTCTCGCTCTCGCTGTCAAGCTAACGCTGGGAAACTCCACCTCATCAGCCACCGTCTAGATGAAACTATCAGGTGATAGACAAAGAAGTACAAGTCGCCGCTCCCGCATCGCAGCAGTCAGTTTGGTGGTCCATTTCAATAAATTTAAACTGCCGAATTGAGGTCATTATTTAAGCATCCTTTCAAACTTTATGACAGCCAACCACTATATTTTATCAATATTTCGATAATTAAATTGATATACGACGCTAATTAAGAACGGGAGGCTAAATTTATAAAGGCTATTTCCACACCGCCGAGAAGAGCGACCAGCGACCTCGACAGAGCGATGGAACGGACGGTCTTTCAAATGGGTCCTTCATGACTTTGATTCGCTATCGACTGTTGGGCGCGTACGTGCTCAAAGCACGGCAAAGAGTCGTCAGTTCCAGTTCGCTGCATTAAAAACGATGATTTTGGTGATATTTTCCACTAAGATAAGCGCTCGTCTGTGACGTAATGTAGGTGGAGTTCAAAGTTTGTCTGGGAAAACGAATTTGGCGGTGATTTACGGAGCAAGAAAAAATATTAATTGTTTTGCCTTCAGGCGGTTAATGGTGGAAAGAGATACCTCGTTTATAAAGCATATTCCAAAAATAGTTCCGTACTATCGCACTTGCCTGTATTGTTATATTTGTAAAATATCCCTTTTCATAATCATTTCGACAACTGTACCGGCAAAAAGGGGATACAGCTTTGCCGCAATTCTATCTCAAAGTGTGATCCACACCACTGCATTCTACTTACGATCCGGCTCTGTATCTATCAGCAAACGATTACTGTAACTGCTCCCTTAAGAAACATATTTACGAGCGCAACCAAC
The DNA here is from genome assembly GCA_000956255.1 of Anopheles punctulatus. Lineage (NCBI taxonomy): Eukaryota > Metazoa > Arthropoda > Insecta > Diptera > Culicidae > Anopheles > Anopheles punctulatus. The sequence goes on from JXXA01006164.1 coordinate 3,538, forward strand.
CTACGAGTGTTGCTGCTGGTGCTGTGGCTATCCAACAGAATCTGCTGCTGCTGTTGCTGCTGCAAGGTGCCAGAAAGGCACGTGGCCCGGTCGTCATATCGGGCCATTCGCATATAGTGTCAACCGTACTGCATCAACCGGCATGATACGTACGATTGCAAATCTCCGACCATTTTCTGCGATAAGCACTGCGCAGTGAACGGGCGTGAACGGTGATGCAGTGATGCTTTCAAATTTGGCACCCTATCAGGCAAGAAAAGATCAAATTAACCTCTGCTCGCATACAACGCGCCTGCTACCGGTTTCAGGTAGTGCGCCAGAAAGATTTCAACTACTCCGGATGTGGCTGCGATCTGTATTCGATAATTGGTGCTAAAGGGAACTGCAGCTCACACTCGAGCTTGCGAACGAACATTTCATCCCAAAAACAGACATATAAGATACGACTGCCGGTGGGCAAATGGCCACGATGAGGTGCACCAGGTTAATTTCATTGTTCGGTTATTGCGATAAAATAGCGCTAATAGGAAATGGTAAATGTTAATTACACGTGGTAGGAATCTTTTTTTTTTAATTCAAATAACAGCAGTTAGAATTTGCTCATTTTAAGGTTGTTGCCGTGAGCATTAATTTTCAACTAAATATGATCACGGAAATACAAAACATAATTAACGTGACAAAGCAACGTACACAGAATAATTAAATATTACGAATTGTTTATTTTTACACCACTATACAGTCATGCTGTTTTTTACAACAACTGTATAATAATATTCATGGTTTTTTCATGGTACATTGTGTTTACATGTTCAAAATAAAGTATTATTAAACAACTACATACATTTTAAAATCCAATATATCATTTAAAATTTTTTAATTTAATTTATAAATTCATATTTACAGGCCATATCTGTTCAGTTAACTGTACGTTAATATTGAATGATTGTTGTGACACAGTAGCAACGTCAACGTAATCTAAGCGAACGCGTTTTCAACAGGAGATAGTGAATATGGAATACTGAGATGAGAGGACTAAAAGTTGGTAATTGGTACGATGTCCATCCCTCATCGCACTCATTTCAAATTCAAAATTATACAAAAAAGCATGGCACAATTTCTCTCCTATTTAACGCACATGCAGTAGAGAAAATTCTTCCAAAGGGTAAATGAGTTACCAGTTCTTCATCATCAAACTTATCAAAAAATACTGCTTTTGCAATTAGTTTGACAAGGAAAACCAGAAGCAAGCTATAAATAGAAGATCTTATGGATTTGTTATTCTAAACAAATAATGATTTTTGTTTTTGTAAACAAGCCAATATAACATTGAATCAGTTCGGTGACTAACTTTTTAAAATTTACGGGAAGTTTATGTACCCCAAGCATCACTGTGTTATCTGAAAGCTCTCGACCTTCATCTATAGTCCAAAGTAATCTCGACGTTAAAATAGCTCCAAAGCTTTCTATTCCAATCTCATTCTTTGCTATCCCTTTTCCATATCAAAATTCACCTGCTAACATTTCATGTTGTCTCAGATATGATGTATTCATTGAACGAACGTATGCAACACACTTTCTGCTCGGTAGTTTCTCTTGGTCCGGTCATAACAGGTCAGCATTCCTTATCGCTTCCACGTACAGTAACATCAACCAGTTGCCCAAGCCAGCATGAAATTTTATTTATAAACTGTATTAAACGTTAAATTACGTTTCTCCGAGTAAATAATGCTACGTATGAATCGGATCCAGAGCGTTACTATCCAAACCAAAGCATTACACCATGGCGAATGGAGCAAGACGATATTTTTGCAGAACGACGAAGATTCCTCGGTGGTTTACACCGGTAGCTGCAGTTTTTGTGTGTGAATGCTCTCTTGCATCATCTTGTGTTTGCGTTGCCGTCTATCTGTATGTGTGCGCACGGGTATGTGATTGTTTAGTTGCGGTTGAAAGTCTTTATGGGTTCGGATTGGTAAGATGTCCGGTAAGAATGAGACGGTAAACCTCAGCCTCAGGATCGGGCTGCTCCTTACAAACTTTATGCTACTGGATTAAAATGTTTGCTTCGGAGATCAGAATGGTTCTTTTTGCAAAGACCAATTAAAAACACGGCACGTTTCAGCTGTAAAGAGATACGGAAAGATGAATCAGGCTAAGACATTGTTACTTCCTGCTAGTGCTGAGAAACGAGGGCCATACTTCGATGATCATCGTAAAGGTTCATTAAGCAGGATGAAAGGCTTAAGGGAACTTATCCATTTTGTGAATGACAAACATTACCAAAATGGATGCAAAATCAATTTCTTTGCACTAAACAAATTAGCCTTAATCTTTACCATTATTCACACAACATTTCTACTGAACCGTAAAAAAGCTACAAATTTTAAATTAAAATAATCGTCTCCACACCATACGTCCACAACTACAATATTAGCATTATAATGACACAAACGATTGCTTTCATTCCTGTTCTTCTGTACACGAAACGAATTATACTCCAAAGTTCTATTGGTTGTTATAATCACTTTTACGTTTAAGCATACAATACCACCACCCTGCAGCCTTATAACAATGAGTCTGATAATTGACTTTCCGAGCTAGTATTAACCACACAATGTAACGAAAAGCACTGCACGAGCAGGCGAGCGACAAAAACAAAATAAAAAGCAACACAACAACACATTTCACCACATGCAATGTTGATATTAACCATCCAACTTCTAAACACCCTCAGAAAACGCCATCACCACACCCGTGCGTCGTGGCTTTCCGGCAGCGTGATGCTTTCGGGTTTTCTGCTAATCCGTTCCTGCTTAACATAAGAAAATTAAAACCTCTGCCTCTGTTTACATATTTGCCGTATATTTCGTACTGCTAACGAAAGCGCCCAGCACCATTGGCTGTACTCCAAACCGAAGGTATTAGAACTACCTGTGTGTGTGCATGTATTTGTACAAATATATGACTATGGTAACCTGTACAATGGAAATGTTTAGCATTTGGCGATGCACGGTATCACAGCCAAAACGCTGTAACTCCAAATTATGTTCCATTGTGTTTTGAGGAGCTTAAAAATCACTTACGACGTGAAGTTTTCGTAAAACTTGTCGTATGTCTCGTGATTTGAAGCTGTATTGAACATGACCCGATGCCATGTAAAACGTTTGCATACACCGTTTGTAGCATAGCTTGAGTTATGTTTTGTTGTAACAAATCTGACTCCATCCATGGCAGCGGAAATCGTTCTTATATTTTAATCAACTGAACTATTCAAATCATACGCAATTCTAAAACAATGTTCAATTTTAGATCACTTAATTTTTAACCAGACAGAAGTAATAAATAAATTAGAGTTTATTAAAATTTTATAAATTAACCTCCATAACTTTTAAATAATGTAATGGTCGAACGTTAAAACATGTTGATTTATGTTTTCATTCAAGAAAACAAAAAAAAATGTAATGAAACCTTAACAAGATCATAATAATAACATAATATTATGATGTGTTAAATAGTTAGGTGGAAAAAAGTGCCGTCTCTAGGGTTAATATCCTTGCTAAATACATAAGAGATCTCTTCTAAAGAACTCCCTTCTTGCCTTATATTTAAAATTTTTTTTTTGTTGCAATTATAAAATTTACTTCTACCATTTAAGTCTTTTAGACTTTTTACTTCCATTTCATCGAGCTTAATTTTATAACAATAATTATAAACTATAATAAAACAAAACTTAAACCAATGTCCAAATTCCTGTTACAACTAATATGTACCAATGTTTCCTGCTGCATTTGTCCTGATATTGCTGTATTCTCTCGTTACATTGAGCCTTCATCTTCGGTGATGTAGAACCAGAGTGAATAAACAGCATACTAAACTTAACCCAGGTAACCCACCCACAAGGGAGGTGAACTCAGGCTTGCATAAAAACAAGACAAACAGTATGCACCAAACCGAAACACGAATGAGCACATGCACACCGATAGATAATACGCCCGGACCATCGCGCACCGCAAAACGCTCCTTCCATCTCGCGCATTTGCAATACTTAGCAATCTCCTCATTTTCTGTGCACCAAGTATAATGAATTCTTTAGCCCGTGTTGCGGGCATACATACATTCATCCCAGTAATAACAATACCGGTGGTGCAAATTTATCTAATAAATAATAATTCCCGGAAAATTATTAGCACACCGTGCCCGGTTGCGCTGCGCGTCGCTGTGTGTTTGTTTTTCTTGTAGAAGATTTTTCTCCAATCCCGGAACACGCTCACACTAACACACACACACACACAACGTTTTCTAGCCTTCCGTCCCTATTTTGCTTGAATGCTTGACTTAAAACGGCACACCCCGCCCTAGCCTAGCATTATTTGCTTTCGTATTTTCAAATGCATCCCTGCAAGGCAAGCCAGGGGTATCGGGGATTCGGGAAAATGAATTTCCAACTCAGCTACAGCTTTATTGTGCCGCGCTGCGGAGTTGCGATGGAGCAAAGATCATTTCGTTTATTAAAAAGATAAACACGGTAAAGTATAATTATTGTAATTTGAAATTATATTTAATGTTTATAATAGTTTTTTTTTCTGAGTGTGTAGTCCGTCCCTATTAGACGCCGAAACGAAAGCGATGAAGAAAGCCATTTGAATATGCAAGCAAAATGGCAACGAAATTTTGTTTCGACATTTTGCAGAAACGAAAGCGTTAGAACCGATGAAAAGTATGCAGATTCAAAAATTCTCCTCGTTAGATACACTACTAGTACAGTGAAAGCCAAGGTATTATTTAATTTTGAACTTTGTTTGGTTGCATGCCGGTTAATGGTTGGTTGCATGCTCACATAATGTTATATAAAATAGAAGGTTTATCTAAATAACATAATTAGGCATAAAACAAAAGTTTGAAAGAGGCGACTTTGGACAAATTTGTTTTGGGTACCTTCACTGTTTGATCTGTTACTAAATTAAATGTTGTGTACATTATTTTAAATTCGATATGATATTTATTTTTCATGAAATGTAAATTTTTCTATGAAGTGTGGTACTTTGTGCGATTTTTTTTTCTTAATACACATATATTCTATGTTGAATCAGTTTTAAAACCCCACACATTGAGAAAGCTTGTCGTTGTTATTTACGATGTAATCAATCCTTCTTTTTCACAGGAACATTAAACAAAAACCTAAATAATATCTTTTATAAGAAACGATAAACATAAAATTGGGATAAATGTTTTGGGTTCGCAGACAAGTTGTATTTTTTTATTTGAAATATGTGTTCTAGCGAATTTGCCTCTTCGTATATTTCCAAAAGCTCGCATTTATTCTCCGCATCATATATCTTCATTTGTTTTGTTGCACTATGTCAACCGCAAACTTGAGCTATTCATCTTAGCCCACGGTAAACCGTGCGATAAATTGCAACTAGCAAAAGGATTTAACCACATTTCCATATTTCACTACTTTTCGAGGCATTTTCAGACTCCACACAACAAAACGCCATTATGATGGAAGGCCAAAACTCTCCAAATATATACATCTGCTCTGTTTTACAACTTTCGAAAGTGCTGGTGCAGAATAGAAAATATAAACAGTGTTGACGAAAAATATACGACGACCACCTCAAAACATGTAGTAAAGCACGCGCTAAGCAACAACAACAACAAAAAACGCTGTAAAAGTGCAACTGCAGCCCCTTTTTGATGACGGATACCCGCGCGAGGCGGATTGCGACGGTGCGCATAGGGACTGGTGCACTATTTGCTCCACAGGATCGGAACATAGCATATTGGTGCTGGGGATGGGAGGTGGTGGCACCATTTGTGGTTTTTCGTAGCCTAAGAACATATCGTTAGCCATTAGTGCGATTTCTGGGCTATGTTCACAGCCGAGGCAAAGCAGCTGAACCAGCCAGCAGCAGTCAGGGCTTCAGCGGAGATAGATCTTTTTCGGTGGTTCTATTACATACCGCTCCGTTTTTATGCTGCCACTCACGGCATTTCCCCGTCTTTCTTTTTCAGTGCCCAAAAGGCTCCACACATCCGCGCTCGACCCTGCTACATGAGTATCGCGAAACCTTCCCAAAATGGTTAGATTTACTGATAAAGTTTTTAAATACATTTTGTATTATTTCTATGATGTATGAACGCTGTGCTCGTTCGCTAGGGTCGCCGATCGTACGGCAACTACTGCTTCTACTACCTTCGCCACTCGCACACGCCACTCTCACTGCTCGGCAGCCGTCCCAGCCCGGTTAGTTTTCGAAAAGCTCAATGTTTGGACGCATTTGGACACCCCGGAAAGGACTTCTTGGGCGACCCCGCCGATGAAAACCTTCCCAGGCTCTTCTACTTCCCAGGGAACTATACATATAAACGGGGTGAGCTCCTCAAGCCTGCCGTGCTTCCGGCAGGCACACAGCGACTCGGGAGAGCTGGTGCGAATCCGGGAGAGACACTAAGACCAGAGTAATTTATTACCCCTTTTGCCTTCGTTTGATAAATGCCAGAAAGTGGTTACACCATGCAGAGACAAAAGGGATCCCGATGCTGATGAACGCCACGGGTGCGGGATGAGAAAATGTCGGGAAAACCAGAAGTACTAACAGCAGCAGCACCACCACCACCACCATCACTAGGAAAACTGACAGAAACGGACGGATTTTCTTTATTTATGACACATTTTTGCGTTTCCGCTGCCGTTCACCCTGCCCTTGGGTGTCCCCTGCTGCTGGGTTTTGGGCCCTCCAAATATGAAATCGCTCTCAACAACGGCACAGTTTTCGAGGGAAAAGTTTTTAATCCAAAACCTCAGAGCAGCTTTCCATACACATATTTCGCCCAACGACGCCGTCGGTCGAATGTCAGCGGGAAAACGTCGTAACTGACCAGGCGTCTCCTTTTTGGCCCTGCGGTGGCGACGCAAAGGTGGTCATTAGAAACATTTAAACCCCGGGCACGGAATTGATCGTTCCGAGCAGGATGAATGCATTCCAAAACTGACTGCGAATTATTTTTAAAATTTTGCTTTAATCCTATCTAGATCGAATGATGATTTTAAAATGTCTATCATTGACAAATTATGTTATTGGACAATTAAGAACAACTCTGCTTAGATATTGTAGCAAGAAGAAGCAAGAAGTTATGTATTATACCACAAACTATAGAAACGAAACATAATTTTAACGAAATAGTTCTAAACTCAAGGTCATATTTATCAACACGATTTGGTTGATTTGGTCTCTTCTTTAAAAAAATCATTATTCTGAACAAGTGAAAACATATATTGTAGAGATATTTTCGATGGGAATGAAAACTGAACAGATTATTTTGCCTTAAATTATTTTAAAACTAATCATAAAAGTGGCTTTATAAATCATTGCTCGGTCGTTTCAAATGACAGAAAGCTTAAATGTTTTATGCAGAATTTATGGGGCAAACGTGTCGCATAAAACAATCGAGTAATACTTTTAAATCTAAATTAACTACAACGAATTTTCAATATACGGTACGACTACAGAGCGCTAAGAAGAAAATGAGCAATTCTTCAATTTTGTTCCTTTTCTTTTCAAAATCTTCTTCTCTGCTAATTCGAGATGCTGAAAGAGTAAACAAATTTAAAGTGGTTTTCTAAATGTTTGTATCCACCGATAATTTATAGTATCCACCGTTACATCGTTCAACAAGGACGATATGAATTTTGCAAATAGAGAAACCAAACATACAGAAGAGCAATTGACAATTGACTGAACGTTTGATTGACTAATCTAAAGCTGGACCGAGCGTCAACTTGCAGGTTCAAACATCAACCGTCTGCAAATGAAGCAATAAGTAGCGCTCGTACCACCGTTACCTCGCAAAAGGAAAACCAAAGGAAGCCAAAACATTGCTGGGAACCATGCGCCGGCCATCGTAAAAAGCGGAGGAATTTTTATTTCCTTCCCACAGCGTCTTAGGCAACTCCCTTCGATACGGCAGTTCGGCTGTGCCGGCTCCTTCGGCAGCAGTTTCACCCGCCACGGCCAACCGGTTACACAAAAATGTATGGCCGTGTGCTCGGAAATTCCGCTCGTTCCTGTGGTCACAAATCTTGGATTAACGTGTCCCTAGGTGATGGTCTCGGAGCAAATAATTAGTCTCACTTTCTTCTCGCCTTGGTGCCTGCGTTCCGTCCCACCCTCTTCCCACAGTGCTCCCAGCTGAATTCTTCCGTTTGTTCCGTTGGTTTACTGTGTTTATAATAGAGTTCGAGTTTTACCACCGTGTCAGGATTGTTAGACTTTTTGTTTCTTCTACTCATGCTTCGTTGAATATTCGTTTTTTTTAAATTCTGGCTCATTTTTTTTAAACAACGAGGATAATTTTGTGTGCAAGGAGCATACACGCTCTCCCGCGCTGTGCTTACATACTTTTCAAACTCAAGTGTTTTATAGTAATCCTTATATATTGCACAAGACTTCCTTTAACTCTTTTCCCAGCCGCATCAGAGGTGCCCATGTTGTAGTCTCGTCATCTTCTCTCCTATTCGCAAGAAGTTCCAGCACTTTGAATACAATTTCACATTTAGCTATCCCTCCTCTTCTCACGGTGGTGCAACTTCACGAGTCTCAAGTGTCTTCTCGCGGTGAGCTACTAAAAAGTAAAGTTTTTTCATAATTTTCTTCATTATCATAAAAATATATGAATTATAGATAAACTAAATGAGCAACTTACTCGGTGTGCTTTCGGGAGTGGAGCGAAAACGAACGGAACGCTTCCACGCTTACCATAGTAGCCATTTGGACACGGTGGACATTTGGCAAACTCCAGCAGAACGGCGGTAAACGTTATCGGTAAACCAACGCTGCGAGCACGCAAAGTGAAGCAGTTACGGTCCATTGCAAGCCATTTGGTAACACGTAAAAGTGAATAGTTTGCAGTCCATTTGGATGCATGGTGAAGCGAGGTGAGGCTGAGGAGCCGCAACCTTTTCCAGCTATGATTAATTAATAAGATGTGGCAAATTACTCGCACCTCGGTGCGGTGCACTTGGCGAAAGATTGATCTTGAAAGTTTGGTGGGGCAGAAAGGGTGACAAATGTAATGAAAAAAAAAACGACTCACTCGAAGTTTTTCCCTCCGCCATTTTGTAGTTTACCACTAATCCTGGGGCAATTTCTTTATCACTTGAACCAGCCAAAGTGCATTCCAGTACTTACTTTGGCCGCGCAGATTGTTCCAATAACTCGTGAGATTTGTGGGGATGGTTTTAAGAAATTGAATCTTTGCTGCCAACAGAAATGATAACATTTTTCAACATTAAATCTATCATTTCAATCAATACAGGAACAGTTATTTTCCTTTAAGCGTATTAAACATTAAAAAGATTGTTCCGCTTAGCTTAATGACAACAAGGAGTGTTTATTAATTGAAATTTTATTTTGATCAATACTATATTAAAAAATAAACATACAATTGATGCAAAAAAATGGTCGTTTAGTAAGATTATTTAATTTAAGTATAACTGAATTAGATTTAAATCAAAGGTCAGAGTGGTTAGCAATTAGTTAAAGCAACATTTCGTTTGAATAAAAAACAAATCAAAATTAATTTAAATACATTTTCTTGCATGGAAAACACATGTATCATGAAGTGTTTATTTTACTTAACCATCATAATGAGTTAAGATTCCTTCGTGCTTGTATTGCCGTAGGCACTTTTACAAATAACACACATGTTTTATTGAGAAAGATCTTAATAAAAACGTACTATAATAAAAAAATATTACGAATATACGCATGAATAATAAAAATAAAACTATACATATTCGTCTACAAATATATTAGTTAAACTCTATATTATGATTATTCGTTATCAGATACTATTCAATTACAAACCGCTTATCAATATTGTGGGAAAAAAATCGTTTCAAATTTTTCCACATTCATTCAAATTTATTTACCTTGCATCCTGCTCCAATCTAGCCAGATGCTGCCAGCCAAACTAATGCAGATAAATACAACACATACACTGGCACAAATCTCATCGTTTGGTACACATACAAGCAGCATCAGCTCTACCGTACATTAGTAGTTCGCCATCTATTCCATCCATCCTGCAGCGGTACGGACGGAGGAGCAGTGATGAGCAGCAAAGAAAAACATCTCATCTACATTCACGCTCTGCTCGGCGAATGAGATGTAAATATTTTTCCCTTCATATCCTTGATAAAATCTAAAGCATATCACCCCGCCCATACCAAGCGTTTCGCAAAGACCACCCGACCCGCCCGACAAATAAGGCAGCAAGAAGCATTAGCTCAGTGCCTGGGTCTACGTTTCACATTTCTGCTACATATTTTTCACGTTTCTTCCACGCGCTTCGCCTTCCATCTTCTTCCATCCGTACCATCCACTAAAGATCGTCAGCGCCGCTTGTCCTCATGGAGATTTTTTATCCCGTAACCATCACGCAAACATCACAACCAAACAAACATACACACACAGGCACACTTACCATTACCTCGCAGGCTACAGTAAGTGAGCAGGGCAGGGGAAAAGGCTAAAGCAGCTGACATGCACGTTTATTTTCCACTCACCCGGACGAGACTCATCATCACATGGGAAGGACCTTGGCATTTTCCCATCCCGTTGCGGGCTGCGGGCAGAACGGATCCTCTGTGCCTGACGGAGAGCCTTGCGGAGACAAGCGAACCACCATCTCCATCCAAATGTAGCGGCAGCAGCGGAACCGACCGCCTGATCGAGGGGACGAGTGCAGTAAATTTTGAAGTTGGCTTGAAGCTTTTTGCATTTCAAAAGCATCGCCGTGTTCAAAGTGCTGGTCGCTCGCCCCCGGTTTGGGAGCCAACATACATACACACGATGATGAGGGAAGGAAGCAGACAGTGCGAAGTGTGAAGCGGTGAAAAACACACATATCAAACAACTTGCCCCAGCTACAAGCGAGACAGCTGAAAAGCTCGAGAGCAAAAGGAAAAACACGCGCAGCACACGCACACATACAGCGCTGGTGATCGTTTGGCGATGAGTGGTGAGTGAAAAAAAAAGCACACCCTGGGAACGAGCTTGGGCAGCAAAACTAAGAGATGGCGAGCGTAGCGTTTTACTGGATGGAAAGCTGAAAGCAAAAGAGATAGAAAAAGAATGATAGTTCCGGGGAGGAGGAGGGAGCCCGAGAAAAACTCACTTACACCAAACCCTAGAGAGAGCGAAAGAAGGACGATTGGAAGATTAAACAGAGATAGAAGCTTTCGGAAGTGATGGAAGCACTAGTAAGATTGGATAGCAAATGCAGCAACGAAATCTTGATACAAACACAAACAACGTGAAACCAAACAAAAAACCGCCATCCTCAAACGATCATCAACAACTAACTGTCAGTCGAGATGCGCACGGTGGATGCGCCTGTAAGCCTGAGCGAAGCAGCCATTGGAAGGGTTGCTCGGCATCGTCCTACTCATTCCACCACCGTGGCAGTTAGCACGGGAAACTCTAACATTGGGCTTCACCAGCTTCATCACATTGCAGCACGGCTTTACTCTTTTTGTTCCCGTCCGTTTTCCGTACCGAGTCGTGCAGCATAACAAAACAGATCCAGTAAAAAAAGGCTCCCAAATACTCCGGTTTTCCGCATGGATCTCAGGGAAGCAAATAAATATTAAACCAACTGCATTTTAAAACTGAAATTATACATAAAATCAAATATATGGCCGATTTGTTTTTTTTTTTAAGGAAGTAGAGGAGCAGCCGGGAAAAAGTTTTGTATTTTATTATTTCGAGTCTCCGTGCCAAAAACCTCCCATCTAGAGTGTGTCTTTACGCCAATCAGTCCACAAGCGATCGTTTGAGAGACAATGTTGTGTTTCGCGGAAGGGAGTTGGGAAGCAGTGCACTGTCGGAAGGTTATATGCAGCTTGCGGAAAACTTTTTCACTGCAGAGAAACATTGTTGTTTGGTTAACAATGCGTGCTTATTTGCTTATTAAAATTTCACCTATACTACCCGTTCGCTGGTGGAAACACTTATTGACTATTTTTATGCCAGCTTTTGATTTAATGGCTCCTCTAGGAATCTTCTACAAATTTTAGTTTAAATTGGATCAAACAAATTGATAGACTTAATATAAATTATGTCCTTAGATTGTGATTTCACCTTCTTCCTTCTAGCTGTGGATAAAAAAGGGATGTTTATAAATTATCAAGCATGGAAAAGTCCTTGTTTTGAAGAATAAATTGATTTTAAATTCCAATTATCAAAACCTGAACATGTCCAACAGATGTGTAATGAAACATTAACCAATCTATCCATAGTTTAAAGCGTCTAATCTATTATTGGCCGTTAGTTTCTCGAAAGCTTCCGATTTTTTAGAATATTGTAAAACGCAAACATTTTTGATAAAATCAGCTCTGTTTCGCTCACTCCCCAGAGAAAATACATGGACACATTAAATGTCTCCGTACGTGTAACGTCATACTCCACCATCACGTTTCGCTCAAACCAAGATAAATCTATCCGAATCTTCGTGCATTCCTGGAAACCATCTGGATGCGCCGCATCTCTATTAGCCGTGCCTCGTGCCTACATGCACGTGCTCTTTTGCGCCAATCTCCGGACCACGAACCGGAAACACGAAACCAACGATGCATTCCAGCGCTGGGGAAAGTCCCACCAGCAGCAGCCGCACCAGCAGCGACAGTCGCATTCGGGGACGATTAAGAAATATGTTAAAAGTTTACGGCAAGATTTATTTCCTACCGGTCGCTCGAATCATTTTCGGTTGCGCTAATCTTTCGGGTCCGTGTTTCCATCACACTTCCATCCTCGCCGGCGTGGCGTCAACGCCGAGGCCGCATTTCGTCGCATTTGTCGCACCCGGACGACGGAGTCGGGAAAACTATTTCCTTCAATTATATACGGACGGAGCGGTTCGGTCGGAAGCCGTGAAGCGCTACGGACAGCCATATTGATCGACAATCTCACGGCACATACGGTACGGTCCGGGTGCACTTACACTGGCGCTGGTGCGAGTTTGTGTGAGCATTCGCAATCCGCTGCCATCGCATTCCAGCTGGCGCTCAAATTTGAAGCCCCTCCCCTAGGAAAGAAGACGAACGATTTCTAGCCGCACAGCACAGTTCCCTGGGATGCTTCTGCTTTTCTGTCGTCTATCGTTCATTTGCCGAACGGAGCGTAACTGTCGGTTGCAGAAAACTATGTGGAAAACTAACTTATGATTGAATTTAGATAGTTTCATCGATCGTGTGGACGTTGGGCGAGGTACGCAGTGGAGGGTTTTGAATCATGCGAAATGAATCAAATTGTTGAGAAGGCTGCAATTTTTCGCAGTGATCGATGCAACCATGACAAATACAAAATGGTTCAGCGAGCGTTTGGTGGTAGAAAAAGAAAAGAGATTTATGTTTTTAGAAAACAATTCACTCCTCGAATATG
>JXXA01006166.1:0-11287 GCA_000956255.1 Anopheles punctulatus
GGTGATCTTTATTTCCTTGCAAAAAAAATTAAGCTATTGCATGAACTTGTTGTCTTCTTCTTTGGCTTAACGACTTACATGAGCATGCATGCCCGTGTGTTGAAGTTTGCCTGGCTTCATGTAAAGAAAATGCTATGTATGATTACTCATAAAAACAGATACGCTAAATGAATTATGCTTCGATACGCATTTCAATGTTTGTCCTGATCAATCGTAGTTTCATCAGTTCAACACCTATGTTGAAATGATAAAATTTTGCCTTAACTATCTATGCAGGTGTTGAAATTGATCGAAATCGTAATAAGTTGTGCAGATAGTTCAGCACTTTGGAGTGCTATACAGAGTCGGATACGATTCAGAACCGCTTCGAGATTGGAAACGAGCTGGGCGTAATAGGAAAATGCACTGGCCAACGCAGGCTGTAGAGTGTCCGCCTCATGGGTAGAAGTTTTCTGGAATTGAAACGATGAAAAATCGTTAAAGATACTCGTTGCCAAACCATTATAGCTTCTATGCAGTGGAATTCATTTAGACTGACCGTGAGAAGCTTTGCGATCGCGAGACTTCTGGTATTGATGTCCGTTGTGTTTGAGACTCCATTGATCGCACTGTTCCACATTCTGATATAATACTGCCGATCCTTCACAAGTGCTTCGATCGAACGTAGCTGGCCTTGGAAAACAGCTTCCGATTTGGCAGCCGTTGTCGAGATACACCCGGTGAGACGTTGAGCCATATTTGAGGACAGGTACTGTACGTAAGGGCTGATAAACTCGGTCGCACAAGCCTTGCCTCGCGCGGATGGTACCGTAGGAATGCGACGCATCGCGCTGTCCAACACGCGGTAGGTGATGAAAATCAGGTTCTGTGCTGCACTGAGTACTGTATCCGTGGCAGTATTGACGAGCAACTGCATGCGTTCATCGATGTTCGGGTTCAGGATAGCGATCGTTGAAAGGTGTTTACTGACGAGTTCGTATGTTACAGACTCAATGTCGCTGACAGCGGTCGAAATAAGGCCATCCTTAAAGTACTTAACCTTGTTGAAGAATGCCTGCCAGTCGTTGGCGACGGCCGGGCCTGAAGCACGGAACTGTTTTTGGAACTCCGCTGATTTAACGGTCAGAGTGGTGAATAAGTTCACGAGGCTGTAATCGATGTTGCTAAATGACTGTGACAGTGCAGACACGTAGGAAGACATGAGCGTATCGGATTCAATTAAAAGCGTAGCCGTGTCCTGTAGCTTCCCAGTAACCACGGTCACCTGCACTCGAAGCGCATCCAATGCCCCGATCACGGTCGAAATCTGCGACTTGGTAAGCTTCTCGAACACTTCCTTAGCTGTGATCGGGCTTGGGAAGGTTGAAATAACACTAGCGAATACATCCACGGAGCTACTAATATCGGTCAAGATCAGTAAAACCGAGTTCCAGGCAGCGCCCAGCGCGGCTCCATTTTCTGGCGAATAATCCGCAATCGTTTGAATTGGCTTGCTGGCATCGGTCTGCAGGACTGCAATCGCTTTGGTGTAAGCAGTACTCAACGCTGCAAAGACTTCCGTGGGTGAGTTGGTTGTGTTGAGTGCAGCTCTGCTAAAAACATCGGTTAGCGTAGCAATGTTCGATACGACAATGCCGTGCAGCTGTAGTACAGCACCGGCAGTGCTGTTCAGCATTATGGTGCTTAGTGGCAGTTTCTCCCGAAAAGATCCCATCGCTTGCTGAGACGATTGGACCGTCTGCGATACGGCACGAGCCGACGCGGCTACGTCGACTTCCGTCTGGAAACCACCCTGAACCGACACTCCGAAGAATGGTGTAGCACCTGCAAACTGTGCACGGATAGAATCAAGGAGAAAGGAAAGGAACGACGTGGTTGCCAAATTTAAATGTCAATCGATGTCACAATTCGTGGTTTTGGCCACGAGATGGTAGTTACCTGCAGAGACATAAATAACGCCCATACCGTCAGTTGAACCGCTTTCGACCAAAGATTCATGATGGAAAGATTCTAATGCACCACAGTTACACCAAAAAAAAAAACTTGATTCACTTAGATTGGGTGTTTCGACGGTAATAATTCAATCCCAATGAAACAATGAAACAAGAGTTCACTCGCTAGTTTGTCAACCACTGCGTCAGTTCGAAATGTGTCTGCTTTACCTCTGCATTGGTTTGCTCTCTATAGGTGTATGTCTGCAACGACGAAGCAGAATCTGTTTTCGACAAATAGGTGTAGCAATCATTGTGACAATATCAATAACTTTGCTACGGTTTGTTGTATCAGCTGTTGTCGAATTCTGTGAGCTGAGAGAGGTTGAGCACTGAACGACGTACGATAAGTGTGAATCTACGCAGGGTTGTACACGTGTGTCGGATTTGGGGCGTTTTTAGTTGAAAAGTTGTGTGACTAAAATGAAGTTGTTCAAAATCTGTTGCCTGTTGGTGGTGTGCTCTGTCGTTGTAAGTAGAAAGACGGGAATGATTAGGGTTACCAGAGTGATAGAATGTGGCAAACGTTTGCGTAGAAATGATATGATATTCACCATCATCTGGACGTGAACTGAGGGACAGTTATAGCTTCCTCTGTAAATTTTTAGATAAAGTTTAGTCATTGCAAAGCCACATGGCTCTACGTAACGTGCTGTTCTATCACTGTGGTAAATCGAATTTAACTAGACTCGAACTTCCTAATATCCTAACTCCTTCCTGTTCAAAGGGTTGTGAGGCGTTGTTCGGAGTGGAAGTAACGCCGAACATAGTGGAGGCTGCTACGATTAATAATGCTTGCTCGAGACTAGTGTCCGTATCGCAGCAGATCATCAACGCAGTAAACAATCTCGGAGAACCTGCCTTTGTCACTTCCCTATTCCAAAGTGGTGCTACATCTTTGCCCAGCTCGGTGCAACAAACCTACTCCAGTATCGCTTCGATCGCGCGAGACTTGCAAACGGTGACGAATGCTAACAGCGGCGATTTAAACACAATGTTCTCCAGCCTATCAACGAACATCAACACCTTCACGGCTACTTCTATGGAGACTCGGTTTAGTAAATGGTTATTACTTGTGACCGATCTCGATTTTACAATAGTCCAGCTTACGCTAGCCGACTTAGTCAGTTTTATTGATACAATTCTGAAACCGGCTTTGTTGAAACTTTCATCGACTAGAATTTCACAAGCCACATTCTATAGCAGCGTCCCGAAGCAGGATGTGAATTCGATCGCTCAAAAATTGACCGATTTGGCCCTGTTCCATGAGACAGTAGTGCTACCGTACATCACCCGAGTGGTCAGCACGTTTCGTTTGAGCTCTGACAAGATGACACAGTTTATTTCTACCAGCGATCAGGCGTTTCAGAGTATTGAAAGTACACTAAGCTCATCCTATACACGTTTCATCGAGCTGAACAGAATGTTCCGATCGGCGGCGAATGAAATGCTGCCCACCATCCAGTCCTCTGTAGTCCAGTTCAACAAAAGGATGGGCGAATTTCACGATCTTTACATCGGTGGATCAGCCGCCGATTATGCGAAAGCATCGAGCGAAATGTACAACACGTACCTACAAACGATCACCAACCAGACGACGGTAATAGGCAACCGTTTAGAACGAGCACGGAACGGCATGAGTGACAATCCGTTGCAAAGCGTAGGTAGCGCCCTTTTGGTGGGTCTTGGAGCAATGAATGCCGGTATATTCTTCACACTACAGCAATCACATAACAGCACCAAAGTGACTTGCATGGAACAAGCGATGAACAAGTTTACCAGTGATTTTGGAAACCTTCTGCGCAATACGTTTACAGAGTGCTTTACCGGCTACGAGTACGACTTATCAGCTCCTACGAATGCCATAATTACTATCGTGCGCGATATTCAGAGTGACGTGGTGCAATACGTTAACCAGCTTACCAGCGCTATTTCGGGGCTATCGAATTCGAGCCCCGTTAGTGCGAGAATGCAAGTGGACATGTTTCTTACAGCGGTATGACGCCTTTGTTAGGTTAGGGCGAAGTGTCAGAAGCTTCACTAACAGTCTACATGTCTCGTTTACAGTACTTCAGTCAACGGTTGACCATTACGGACACCATCGTGCAACAACTGGTAAACATGGCAACCGAACTCGGTGTCGACTACGATTTGCTGATCGGTAAATCCCGCTACTGTCTGGCAACGAGTGTGGTCGTCGCGGAAAGGATGGCAGGATTATTTTCACAGTCCGTTTACCTGTGCCTTTAAGAAGGATAATACCTGCACGAAGTTTATCAACAGTTAATAGTTTATTGTGTATTAAAATGACATTCAAAGGATCATTCCTATGCATGAGTTGATCTTATTGGTTCATTTAGATGTAGACTAAATACAACAGTCAAGTCTTCAACGGTGTTTTCTTTAGACATAACCGTCCTTAATCAACTTTTTTTTTAACGGAAACCTCAGTTAGGACATCATTGTAATCCGATCCTATATGTTATTGCACTGTTTATTTCATGCATTACGCATCAAATGATTCTAAGATGCAAAAAAAAAAAACACAAATAAACCAAAAGTTGCTCCCGAAACACATATATCCCCGCCAGTCATGTCCCAATTCTTCCTCTCCCGGAGGAAGTTGTTACAAGGAGGGTTATTCATACAGTTCCGCACGAGGCCCACGAAGACATGTCGAAGACGACGGAAAAACCCCCGTGTGTGCGTCCCACGTTAGTGTGAATAATGCATGCGATAAGTGCCACAATTATCAATGACGAGTATGTGCGCCCATCATCTGTTGCCTTCAATAATTTCTCTGAACCTTGACCTCGGGCTGCGCATCGTAATCCGGTAATTGTGCATCACTGTAATCATTTAAAGTGGCCAGAGGTGTAATTGGTTGTTTTGATTTGACTCGACCGAGACCGGGCTTCCCGGCGTAACGATAGTGATTGCGATTTGAATGTCGCGTGTTGAAGCGATAGTAAGGTTGTTTCTTTTTTCTCGTCCTAAGTGTCGTCGCAGCCCGTCTTCTACTGGGTAATTGAATCACGAAACGAGTTCTGTTCATGCGACGTAATATTGTTCATGCAATGTCTTTGTATTTGCACTGATTGGTGAATAGTTTCGAGTTTAATGATTTTGTTTTCTTCTTTAAAATGGATGGTTGTATTACGCCAAACTAGGTTGCATATTCTTCTTTTATGAGATGAGCAGATCATCTGATCTGAACGGAGCGGATGAACGAAACAGAACTTGCTTTTAACTCGATCAAGTTTCAAATATTTGATGTTGATCAATTTAAATGTACAGAAAACAATGACAAAGCAATACATGTAAAAGGCTATATAAACTTTGCGAGAAAAGAAGTTAATGTTTCATAGCTTGTTGATGTGCGTGTACTTCAAGTTGACACACCTTTGTACGCTCATCTAATTGCCACGTAGGTGGGGTCTGTGGGCGTTGAATAAATTTGTACTATGTTTTCCTACCTTTACCGGACCATTGGTGCTAACCTATCGATGGTTAGGTTATTCTCTTGATGGGTGGTTTTTGGTTTGCTCGTTGTAGCATACGATGGTTGCTATAATTTTCGATAATATTTTGCGCCACGTAAATAATCAGGAACTAGTATGATATTCGAGTAACCTGGCATACGTTGGGTTTAACCAATTTTACAGCGAATTTTACATTCATGTTACATTAGGAACCGATCTAACGGGTATTTTCAACAGACATTGATCGCCCTTTTCCTTCCAAGATGTGTAATGCTTCCGTCCGTTTCAGTTCGGATATTGGCAGTGAGTATGCAACGTACCAGGGAGTGAGAGATCATTTGTTTACAGTATAACAAATTATAAAAGAAGTCATTTGTGGTGAGCCGATGCTGTCCGGGTCCGGGTTGCTGGTAGCTGGGGGGTTTATGAAAGAAAGAATAACAAGGAAGGAAGATGTGTGCGTCAACAGTAATAACCATAACAACAAAGTATATGCTTGTGAGGAGTAACGATGCTTCACCAACTTCATCATAATCAACATAACCATCGTCGTTGTTCCGCTGTTGGGAAAAGGCGGTAGGCAAACGATTTGCGCATGGATGCTTACGGTGAAAAATATTGTCTTTTGCACACTGGGAAGCACTCCTAAGCTGTGACTACTCGTGGCGTTTGTATAATATCTAGCAGTTGGATCGTGAGTGGTCGCTTTCATAATATTTCCCAAGCTAAATCAATACCATCAAATGTTTTAACACAGATCATCTATTCGCCTCATCGGCATACAGTGCGAGGAAATCGTCCGTGCAGTACTGAAAACTTCCCGAACCAATATCACCTACATTGCATCATAAGATGTTACGGTTTATCCGAAACATCTGTAAACTTCCAACGGAGAGTAGAAGGAGGTGACGCATGTGCTTCGGTATGTCAGTTTCCACCCACGGTGGGCCATCAGTAACGGCTCCTCATTGCTAATCGTACTTCGGCTACTCAATATCCGACCCAATGGCCGACCGGCAATAAGTCATACTATTCACAGTGTAGGCGTCAGTTTATGACGGTTTCGTTGGAACGTCCAGCCTGTTGCTATCTTTTCGCGAATATACACATAGTAATGTGAATGCAACAAAGATAGCTTCTAAATTATTTTGCCTTATTTGTAGCATAGGTTTAATGTTAGAGCGACTTATAGATTACACCAGATATACCAGAAAAGTAAAATCAGTTATCGGTTCTTAAAACATTATACTTTCCACAACATGTTATTACTACCTAAAACGAAAGCAATTCGTTAACTTCTTTCTCGTTGTCTGTATTATTCATATTATTCATGCATATTCCAACCAACGATCTGATAAACTAAATTTTAAACCGTCCAATTTGTTGTTTGCTGCTTCTTGTTACATATTTGATATGCTGCATAGTGAAAAAATAACTGAGTTGAGCTCATTTAGAGCTTGTGTAAAATTATTTTCATAATTTTTAGATTTAATTGAGGATTCTAAAGAACTTCATTATTCATACTCGTAACCTAAACCCTTGATCACATTAAACGACTCAAACGAGTGGTCAAAATACGACTGAGATATTAGCAAGAAATCAAAATCAAAAGAATGTACGTTTTGTTTATCTTTTTCCTGGCTTTTCGTCCAAACTTGAAACACATTAGTATAACTAATGGTGTGTCATATGCAAACATGCTTATATGTGTAGTCTAGTGCTGGAAAATAAAGATAAGTATTTGTAACAGTGCGCTTATGCACGTGACCGTAGGAACGTATACAATATTTGTCGCAAATTAGTGGAACTACGCAACTTTGTCTTCCTTTTTTCAGGTGCTAGTTTATGTGTGGACACATGCATAGTTCTCCTGTACGGTACGGCCCATACTGTCGGTACAGTGTAAAGTGCTAACCTGAGCTACTGAAACACAGTATCGGAAACCAGTTTTCGAATGGGCACGTTTTTTTTTGTTGTTTTTTGCCCACGATCTACCTTAAAGTGAACCGCAACCGGATCACAAACTCGCGATGTAGTCGCGATGGTCTAGAGCTGCCTTCGCGGCCTAGTAACTGGCAACGGGTAGGTTCAAGGTCGCACCCGTCCTTCATTTCACCCCGCTCTCCCGGAAGTGAATGTACCGCCAGCGTGCTACCGAATAAATGTGCACCTTCAAACAACACTGTTCAATATACAGGAAACACATTGAGTTGCACCTCTAGCGCACACAGCTACGTCCCTTCGGTGTAATGCGTGCCCGGCGAATGTCATCGTTAGCTGCGGTTGCGCTTAGATGGACATACGTCAAATGCACACGCACACAGCCACCCGTGTCATATGTTGTCGAAGTCCGACTCTGTACCTGACGAAGCAGGAGGCAGGCGTAAAGTAAATTACCTCTCGCTCCAGCACCTCCGTAATTGCTGTGCTGCAAAATGCACACGTCGGTTTGACCATGACCGGACGTAATTTCCATCATGTGTAGGGCCTGATTCAGACGGCTTCGGTTCCTTTACATGATTACTTATGCTCGCCGGTGGTCACGTGAGCCTCGTGTTTCCGCACCAGTCGGTAGAAAATCAACGCCCGACGGGGCCTCACTGCCCTCAGTGTGTTAATGAGTCGTCAGCTATTCGGTTGTACGTGGGAGGCAGTGAAAGTAATGTGCCCCACCACCCATAACGTATCGTTCATCATTTTCGGCCACACATATGCATCATCGCATCGTTCCGTGGCACCACTGACATACAATATGCTGCCCTCGTGGACCAATCCAATATTTAAAACACGAGTTATAAATTAGAGAAATGGAATGCGCGTGCATTAGCCGGGGGCCATATGTGACACAGAAATATTTATATTTTATACGAAGCACAATGCTAATTATTTTTGAATGAATTATTTTTGTGCATAAAAGTATTTTCCAATTATGTGTAATAAAAAAAAACATCTTCCCGATAGCATCCACATGTCGTGTGAGCCATCTGGTTTGTTTAAAATGTGTGGAATATATTCAGAAATCTTCAATCCGTCTATTAGACTTCGATTGACACTCTTCTAGATCCCAGCATGTAGTACTCTTTTAATGAGGAACCTTGCACAGGTCATAGACTTTAATATGTCACGTTTCGTAAGATAAGTAAGTAATTGTAAAAACAAGTTATCCCATTTCAATCGCTTCCCCTAGTAACGAATGAAAATTAGTCGATTAAAGGGAGGGCTGCCGTTAAGCCATGTTAATTGGTGAAAATTTGACAGCTCTGCTAAACTAAAGATGTGTAGAACTTAGTCAGTTGTTTTATCATTTTGCATTGTTCGATCGGTGACGTTTGCATGCAACTTATTGTAGACAAACCGGACACATTCAAGTCGCACAAAAATTCGCCTACTATTATAAGGATTCCAATAACACTACATCATTCGATCGTTTGTATAAAGTTGTCCTTGATGAGCAACAAAAAGCAAGTTATATTTCATCATGAAAGCCGATTGCATAATTCCTTTTAACTTCGTACAATTACCGCCTTAGCAAGACTTGTAGAGTTAGTCTTTTTTTTGCGATCGATCAGAACCAGATCGCACTTGACCCTCGTCGATGCGCACGACTTATGTTGGAATATGCTTTACTTCCTACACGGTACGCTTCCTCTACATATTCACAGCAACCAAATGGAAAGCAATCAGAGAACAACTGTTCCTCGAACTTGGT
Organism: Anopheles punctulatus; assembly: GCA_000956255.1. Taxonomy (NCBI): domain Eukaryota; kingdom Metazoa; phylum Arthropoda; class Insecta; order Diptera; family Culicidae; genus Anopheles; species Anopheles punctulatus. Next base: position 9,183 of record JXXA01006166.1, read on the forward strand.
GTACCTTGACAAATGGCTGCAAGGACGGGTTCGCTAGTAAAGTGTCGAACGCAAAACCACCCATCATGGGGGTCCATATAAGCATATAGACCTTGACGTACTGGGGCTATCGTACGCGTTGAAGAACACATTGCCGTGCCGCTAGATACTAAATTCCTAGAGGGCACAGACACGGGGTCCTACAGTGCGTCGGGTGTAGCACGGGTTGGCGCGGAGCACGTTCCAGACACATGGAAGGAAAGAGGGAAAACCCGGGCCAAATGAAAGCTTACACTCGATGTCACCAGTAAATATCAATCAATGGCAACCGCAACGTGGACATAGCGACAAACTATGGCTCTACACCACGCAAAAGCCACCAAAGCCGCGCCACCGTATGATATGCCATGCGACAACATCGCATTTTGGGTGGGGAGGGAGGCAGACATTATTGGCGATGACCAGTGCTGTTGACAGCTAGGTAACAGAAGCGCCTGGAGGTGGTGGCACAGGCGGCATTTAGGGGGACAATCATGCCTGTTGTGTTGTGTGATGTTTTTTACGTGCACATTCATTTTTACACTGGCCTGTCCATGCGTGCTCACTTTCTTCTTCCGTGACTGATGGAACTGTGCCAATGTCAGAGGCCAGATTGAACCTGGGCTACTGCGGGCTTCTACCGTAATGAACCTCCCTCATTCGCACGAGGAGCTGGGGCTAATATTGATTGGTCAGTTCAATCTTTCTAACACTTTCCACGTGGATGCTAGCATGGTCATGAAAAGTTGTTCGATACCTTATTGTTTGTAAATGAAAAAAAGATAATTATATCAATTGTTCCACAAACACCAGGAGGAAAAACACCAGTAAACGGGTATTTATTTATAAATATTTTTAATCACGTTGTTTTATTGTTGCTCATTTATAAATCATTTGATTTCGATTCGCACACACATGATGGCATTTGGGAAAAAAAAACTTTCGTATTTAGTTTTACGTTTTCCCTCGTCATAAACTATATGCATTTTTTATCGTTATCGATCACGGGAACGTCCTTTCGCTAATAAGGCACTGTGTACTCCATTTATCGAAATGCTCTTCCTAGCGGCACTGACGGTGGTGTGCTTGGCGGTGCCATATCTAATGGAATTTCCACTTTTTTTACACACGTCCATCTGTTGTCATGCTAGCGCCGTGTATGAGCGGTGCGGTTCGATGCACGAAAGATGTCTTTAGAATGTCTGCAAGACGTGCGGTTGCGGCAAATAAATCCGCGCCAGCCCAGGAGGTGCATTGAATTATTGATAACGATACCACCGCCCCGATCAAGCCGCCGAACCAGGGCGCAGCAGCGTTCGTTCGGTAAATTATTGAATAAGTAATCAAAGGAAAACATCTATAGCGCACGAAACACGACACCAGAAGGAAAAAGAAGCATTATGGGTTGGGTTGAGTTTTCGTTGCCCGTGAACCAGGAACTCATTGTTGTTAGCATTAAGTTCAAATGTACGAGCGCTACTTATCTGGAACTTTTACCATCAAACGATCAGGCATTGAATGAAGTATTTGGTTATGTCTGGTAAATTGGTGACCGTGGCCGAATTGGGTATGTTCAGAGCGAAGAAGTGAATAAATAATGTACTTCTTTCATACACGGCAATGTTGGACCAGCACATAAACACACACACACACATACATACATACACTCGTTATCAGGAGCATAATTCTACAAACAGAATTATTAAAGCCAGCCGTGTAGTATCATTTGTGTGCTCGGTGATTCTAACCATCGAGAAATAAATATGTAGGCATTAGGGATATGAATTTGATAATTGTGGTACGCAATGCGTTTACCCAGTTGAAAGAAGCGCGTTTACTTTCGCTCTAGTACATTGTCACGAATGGAGTGGGTTGCATTACTGCTTGTTCGAGATAAATTACCAAACTGTTTGCACTGGTTTGCCTCAGAATGTGTCATTTGTCTTAGTGAAATGATCGTTTGCGGAATGAAACCTTGTGTTTTGCTTTCTATCACGACTACGTACGCGATCCGAGGCGCTAAAGAAATGTGAAGATAAAATGTATAACTTTTGTAAAATCGAATAAGCCATCGAAGAACGCAAGGG
>JXXA01006167.1:0-19087 GCA_000956255.1 Anopheles punctulatus
CTTTCGCTAGTAACGCGTGTTTTGCGCGTTAAGCGCATTGTAACAACCGTCCTTCGTATATTGCCATTCCCAATCGACCCGCCACCTGCGATCCAATGAATTTGCCATGAAGAAGAGAAAACTCATGTACGAAGCCGCGCTATAGAGAGCCCTGTGTTTCTCGTTCGATGGCTTTCCCTCCATCGTGATTTCTCGCCCGACCCCGACACGCGCCAGGAAAAGCGCACATGATGCGAAGCAAGAAAAAGGCGCCATGTCTCTGCGGTCGTATGTGATTTCTGTTTTCTTTTCTCTTTCGATACAAACTAGCATTAAGTTTTAGTTCGTTAGCAATCTGAGCGTTAGAGTTACTATCTACTAAGGCAGGCAGCAGCACCGTACGTGCTCTGGCGACGAAGAAACGTAGCAGAAAAGACAATGATTTGTGTAGGAGGCAAATGTTAGTAAAACAAATTTGGCCGACACTAGAGTGACTGCGCGAGTACTTACACTATGGTTGGCTTCGAATGAAAAAAAAAAAGCAAAACAGCAGAAAACAATCACGACTAGATTTAAGTTCTCTTTTTAACCGTACTGTTATATTCGATTGATGAAAACGACGTAAACGTTTAAATATAATTTGAATTTAGAACAATGAAGTAAGTTATGTTTTTTTTTTGTTTATTTTAAAATACATCCAAAACCGAAAATAGTTATGCTTTTTATCCCGAAGAAAGATCTGATCTTTCGTTGTGTATAAAATTTACAAAACTGACTGACTTGGCTTGTTTCTTTTACACAAATTCAGACACACATTTAAAAAAAAGCTTAAAAGCAGGACGAACAGGAAGTATGAATTGTAAAACTCACTTTTAATGTGAGCAATTTTCGATGAACCTTATAATTTTTTTTATTAATTTGACAAATCATGAATGTTTCATAATTCATATAACTGAAAGACACTTTCGTTCAAAACTATTTTAACTTCTTACTTACAACATAATAACTGAGTACAATATACCATTATACTTGATCTGAAAAAGAGTAATAAAATCTCTAAATCAGCTATCATTCTTCACGTTCCCTGCTTTTGCATCGAGCAGTCCTCTCGAGAAACCGCTCGAAACCAAAATCAAAATATTCTTTGTGACAAATTGTGGTACGTTCCCAAAGGGAGAGTGTCTGACAGCTGATTGTTTACGTTCGCTCCGAAAGACAACAAACGATTGCGAGCTCTTTCGTGAGCTAGCTTGAATCTACCATTTTTTTGTAATTTGACTGAACTGAACGATTTCAACTAACGTTAACGCTGTGTAAACGTGTATCCCACAATGGCTGACGAAAACGAAAATTCTTGCGACAAGTTCGATGACGTGAAACCCGACAAAATGTTTACGCTGAAGAAGTGGAACTCGGTCGCTATGTGGAGCTGGGACGTTGAGTGCGATACCTGTGCGATTTGCCGTGTGCAGGTTATGGGTGAGTGGAAAAGCTTATTTGTACCTAATTATTGTACTACCGTGAAACTACATCCATCGCCGATTTGTTGAAAGCTGTGTTTCCATGGTTATATGTAAGATTTTCCAGCAATACATGCAGCGTGACCCAATGATTTGGAGTAAAAGTGCCACCGTTTTGTTCGTGAATGTTTGCTTTCCGGAACGAGATACGTTTTTGGATATATAACTTACTTGCACCAAGCGTATAAAAGTGTATTGTTGAAAAACATCATCGTGGTTTTAACAATGTTAAAGACGCATTGTGACGGAGCTCATAAATACCAGCCAGAACATTTCCGTCCAGCTTATGATTTCGGCTAGATGTTCAGTTCTGTTTCGCAAGGACAAGCATCGTCATAGCAAAGAAAAAAAAATGAGCCTGATCCTATGGCATTCCCTACGGAGGTCAAAATATCCGACCAAGGTGATAATTAAAACAGAGAAATCAAGGAAGACCTAGGTTCCTTGTAGGCTGTTTTGCGAACGATGATTAAAAGTGCCTATAAGATATGCCTTATAACAGTCATTGTAACAATGATTACTTTTATTGCAACACCTGATTATACTGACTCGTCTTTTATCAAAAACTTTAATGTGGCGCTGTGATTTTGAAATGAAACTCATATAAAACACATAATCAATTTGTTTCTTCATATCGCGATTTCTTTACATTAAAATGTACTTTATGCAAATATCAGCCGTAAAATTATGAACCACTGTAAATATTATATAATTATTACATTATTTATTATTCATCTTTCTTCAGTTCGATTACAAAAATCGCTGCTGATGGACGTTTACAAATAATCGAAACAAATCGAAAGGCAATTGCGTGGAAACAAAACAAGCAAATAATTATCCCTTTTAATAAATATTTTCAACCGTCATTCAACGGTCCGCAATCTCATCGGGTGAGGCGTACGACATTTCGATTGTCGTTGCTGCTGTTCCAGAGGGCAAGGGGCCAAACTTTCAATTTTATTCACCAATCAAAACAAATAACACAAAAAAAAAGAAAATAGCACTTAGTGAGATTCACGCGGTCATCTCGCGGGATGAATTTGGTCGCCCATTGCGCCCACGTTGCGTTCAAAATCATTTTATCTTTGATGGCAATGCCTACTAAGCATCGAATCGGTGCCGTTTGTCATGTTACATTCAAGCTGCCCGGACTGGTTCGGTGCAGGTTTGTTTTCTTTTCAATAATTTCATTTCCATTATCAGTTTGTAATCTCGTATACTATATACATTCAGCCGGCGAAGGCGTTATTATTATCATTATTATTATTATTATTATTATTATTATTATTATTATTTATAAGACAGCATATGCGCTTCCTACTAAACTACTAAACGTTGTATTTCCTTTTTGAGGTTCGCTAACGTACTGCTACTACTGCACGAGCAACATAAAAAAACGTTAAAAGAAATATTCTTCAACTAACCCATTCGGTTTCTCGATTTTAACTGAAAATTATAATAATCCCCTGTTATATTTCGTTTCGCTTCTGTATGCGTATGAGTGAGGAAAGCGACGTAAAGTTTCTTTCCTCCTCACGCACGATTGAAACGAAAGTGAAACGCTAGTCACAGCACTAATCTAAGCTAAAATGTTGGATTGAGGGATTCATGCACGATCGCTTCTTGTGTTTGTCGATAGTGTCTAAAATAATGCTACAAGCATGATGAAGTGACGGCTTGAAAATTGTCCTTCCCATTCCCCCTGCCTTCCACAGTCGGAACTTCTCTTCCGGATCAAACGCTATCATCCCACGCTAGCCTAATCACTGAGGGATTGTGTTTTTAAAATGATTATTTTGCTTCCATATCGACTATCTGCTCTAAGCTTGTCCAATTTGATTGGAAAATATCGTTACTTGTTTCACCCGCGACTCGTGCGCTACACGTCGAATTGCAGGCGTTTCCTTTTGAAGGACGCTACTTGAAGCGTCTCGAATCTGTTAGAACAGTGAGACCGGCCTTGCAACTGGGCAGGGAGAGGCAAAGGATGGTGCTGTTGCTATGACCTACGAAACGAAATCGAACAAATCCCCGCCACGGAGGGGGCAAAAACAAATCTATTGGACTCATATCACATTCTAGTACTTGTATGCGTTACTCCTTATGCCCGCCCTATCCCACTGTTATGGCATGTCCCGCGGGAAGTGCACTCCGCTTCCGGTTCCCTCAACGATTCGGAGTGTACGTGTGTGTGCGTGTGTGTCGGTCTGTGTGTTTAGACACTAGTGCAATTACATGTTGAACGACAGTGGCTTAATGTTGGCAACCGAGCTCATTCGTCGCACACGGCCCATCATCTTCCGCTCGATGTCTTCGAGCGATTTGCCCTGCGTCTCCGGAACGTACACGATCACGAACAGCAGACCGATGATACAGATTGAACCGAACATCCAGAACGCACCGTGATTGCCGAGCGCAACTGTTGGAACGAGAGTTTTGAATGTGTGCAATTAGTAAGTGGAAAGCATCGATCGTACATACACCGCTCGTTGCTTACTTGTAATGTCCGTGAATGTTTTCGTCACCACGAACGTGCAGCTCCAGTTGAAGGCGGTCGCAACCGAGGCAGCCGAGCCGCGGATCTTGCCCGGCAAAATCTCGCCCATCATCAGCCACGGGATCGGACCGAAACCGAGCGAGAAGCCTACCACGAACACAACGAACGCTGCCAGCGGTAGCCAACCGATGTGCGACACATCATCCCCGTTGTTCTTCATGTAGAAGAACGTACCGAGCGTCATGAGCGTCACAATCATCGCCACGTCCGAAATGTACAGCAGAATCTTACGCCCGAGCCGATCGATCAGCACCGTGGCAATGAACGTCGCGATAAAGTTCACCACACCGACAATGATCGTGCACAGTTTCTCGTCGATCGTCGATCCGGCACTCTGGAAGATCGATACGGTGTAGAAGATGACCGCATTGATACCGGACAGCTGCTGGAAAAACATCAGCCCTAGCGAGATGAGCAGCGGCTTCAGGTTGGATTTCTTCAGCAGATCCAGCATCGCGCTCTTCGACGCGTGCCGTTCCGCTTCCTGGTGCGACTTCGAGATACCCCTCAGCTCCGGCTCAACGTCCGCCTGACGGCCGCGCAGCCACTGCAGGGCTTTGCGGGCCAAATCTTCCCGGTTGCGGGACACGTACCAGCGGGGCGTCTCCGGTATAAGGAACATCAGGATCAGGAACGGGACGGGCAGGGTCGCCCCAAGGAACGCGAGCCCCGACCAGTCGAGATACTTGCCGGCGACGAAGCACAGCAAAATACCGATATTACCGAAGGCGGTCGGGAGGAGTCCGAGCGTACCGCGTACTTCCGGCTGTACCGTCTCACCGAGGTACACCGGCAGGGAGAGCGACGCAATACCGACGCACAAACCGGACAGAGCACGACCTGAAAGAGGGATGACAATCGGGGTTAGGTTATGATCGTCTGAACTCTTCGTTGGGTCGCTCTCGAAGGGCGAGAGAAAGAGAGCGAGAGAAAGACACACTTACCGACGAGCACCATTGCGACGTGCGTGGCACAGCCGATCAGCAGCCAGGCGATGATGAAGGGTGTTGCCGTCGCAAGGATGGTGTTCTTGCGCCCAAGATACTCAATCATCGGCCCTCCAAGGATGCCGCCGGCCAGACCAGCCAGGGGCATTATACCACCGACCCACGAGCTCTGTGGGCAACGGGAAAGGGTTGGAGAAGGAAGAAGCGATACATTAGCAACGATACGAATGACACTGTAACCTTGAACGGGGCTCCAAATGACGTGAATTGCGCGAATTCGGTCCTTAATCCTTTTTTCGAGGATTTTTTTTCCCATTTTCCCTTTTTTTTCCTTTTTGGGTTAGCGATGTGACGCGTGAACGGCTCGGCAGAAAGGATCAGATTGTTTTTGTTTTGCTCTGCTATGGTGTAAGCTGTGCACCAAAAATATCTCCGAACTGTTTATTTTGCTGGTAGGTTGCTTGAAGGAAAGTTTTCCCAGCGGAAAATCGTCGATTGTGTGGCTAAAGCACAATTCTCAGACAGATATGGTAAACGGTGCGTTCTAAAGACCATTTTTGCCTAAAGAAGACAGCCGTCTTTGAGGTAAGCTCTAGCTTTATCGGGTCAAAAGTTTGCAAAAGTTTGATTGTGCAATATGGTAGCTTAGATTGTACAATGTGCACATTAATCCACAACTAAAATCCGCTCGTAAACCAAACGCGCTTTAACTAAGAAAATACATTTTTTACAAATGTTAACAATTTTTCCTGCCTTTTCGCCGAGACACAACACGTCTGGTTTTACTTGAAAGCATTCAACGGGCGAGTGTGAAACGAGAAACAAGCAAAGCAGACGTTTTCATTTCAGTATCTGTTTTCGACGAACCTAGATGGAAGTTTTCGGTTTTCAAACCGGCCAATTACTATTTTCTAAACCAGCTGCTATTAGGAAATTATGTAAACCACATAACATTGCTATAGCGCTTATCGTCTATCGGAATCCAATGATGATTGTGTTTGCACTTAATTGCGACGACCGGCACCAGGCAGGAGGCAAAATAATCAACACATTTTATTGATTATTTTCTTCCTGTTCTGTCCGCTAATGAGCACTGTCGCGAGGGACTTTCCCTCGACTGTCAACCGATCGTGTTTGCTTTTTTCACATTTTTCCCGCACGCTCGTGTGTTGATTGTTTAATTCGTGCCGGCTATTACTTCCCGATGACTTGGATGCGATCCGCGCAACTGATTACGCTGGACGGTGGACACGTGTCCAGCAGTTTAGCGGGAACACAATCCCGAGATCCTTTGGCATGATTTTGAGATGCAATCATGTGCAACAGGAGAGACAAACACATTGCACAAGAAACTTACCGCTTGGTCTGTAACTTCGAATGATGTAATGTTGCGATCCTTCATCGATACCAGTGCTGGCGAAGTGTAGGCTGACGAAAATCCGACCACCATGGATCCGAGTGACACCGTGAGGGCGGCAAGTACCTTTTTCGGTGAAGAACAGAACATTTAGTGTGAGAATAATCATTTGAGAGTTGGTTAGTTTTGGAACATCCTTCTCTATTGTTTGCTTGATTATTGGGCTTGATTTGGCATGTGTGAGAAATACTAAGAAAAAGTTGTCAAATGTGACAGATGTGTCAAATGTGACTGGGTGATGTATTGGTTAGTTGCGATGGTACTATGTAGTGTAGAAGACTGATTTGAACCTGCGATAAGGTGCACTTGGCGACCGGTTCCTCGGCGGGCACCGAGAACGACACATGGGTGTCGGCGCGCATCAAAATCTTCACCATCTTGTGGCCGTCTCTTCGTCGTACTGCTGCGGCACGGTGTACGAGCCTGATGGCTTAACCGATGTTCTACGACGCCCTTGTGAAGGGGCAACTTCACACGATCACGCACACACCAAAAAAACACACAAACACCAAACTAAAAAGATTTCCCAAGATCCTGAACGAAAATGTTGAAAACGAACTAAAGTAAAATAACCCAAGAAGGTAAGGCACCACTCTGCTGATGGAAGCCGCTGCTGCACTGACGTCCGTGTACGCGCGCAGAAGAGCTGATCGGCTCTGGCTCACCGTCGTCTACGCGGGCCGATGGGAGTGATGTCCCGTTCATGTGTGTGGAAGATAAGTTCGCGCAATCTGTAGCAATCGTTCCAGCATCCTCTTTTCGTTCGCATCGCTACATGTGAAGCGGTGTTTGTGTGAACGGCACACGCTACCGAATTGCTCATCATCAGGAGCGCCACATGAAATACGCAAACAAATCCTCCTCCTCCTCCTCATATGTTTTTTTCTACCAATCTAGACAGTGAAGCCGCAAACGCCATCTTTAACTCCCCAAAATGAGAGTATAATGTTCCCCCAAAACCTAATCCCGATCTCTAACCAGTAGAGATGAGAAATTGTATGCATACATCACAAGTTTCACACACATACACACGCTCTCGCTAGGGTTGTGGTCATGGGATGAAGTACAAGGCAAATCGATGTACACTCCTCGCGACTTATCAACGTCATTACCCCATACTCCGTCCACAGAAAACAAGAAACGAGTGAATTCCGCGAGCCTTTGGCCCCGATTTTAGCTCGAGTGGGCCAGTTCTACACGACGGGGGCTTCTTCGTGTGCATGTGTTCGCGGCTGCGGCTCCGTATGTTGTCCGAATGACACATTGGAATTGAAGGTTTCTTTGGTCGACCGTGTGATTGAAGTACGCTTGGAAAACTCAGCTGATATTGTTCGAAGGACCAACATGTACTTTTTAAACCTGTTAGAGCACAATAACGCTAGGGCACAACACAAACCTAAAATGTCATTCTTGTTATCCAAAGCCAACTGAGATCGGTGTCAAAATCGAACATTTCCGAGCTCATGTCAAAAGCATAAACCAACCGGTAGAAAAACACACACCATTCCGACCGTTGCCATCTGTAGCCTCTCGTCGCTGTCCGGTGCCACCGTAGCCGCCATCCGGTCGGACACAGCCGGCACTTTTCTGTCTGTCGCCGCAAAATTTTCCATCACCAGCTTGCCGCAGAGCACTTGCGTTTCCAACATTGGACATACACACAGACACTGGCGCACTTGTGGCAAACCACGGAACACCGCGGTTCCAGATTAGGACGATTAAAACAGCCGAAATATGGTGCTATTCTGCGGTCCGCTTCCGGCCACTGCTGCGCTCTGCGCTGGTGGAGCCAAGTACAGGGTGAATTCTTCTGCCAAAACTCTACTCGAAGCCACTGGTAGCTACTGCGCTACGAACAGCCGGATAGCTTTCTACTAAGCATCTAACACATCGAGCCCAACCGACAATCTCACAGCTGTAGCGAACGGACGAGACTGACCGTTTGGGAAGTCGTGGAAATCGTGGAAAACGGACCAACAAGAAGTATCCCACGTACACTGACGCAAAGCTGGACGCACACGATACGATATCCCTTTCCCGTTTTTTGTTACCGATTGCGCGCTGTTTCATTACAGAGCGCTAGGACAAGCAAAGAGTTAAACGCCGCGTCCGTGTGGCGGCACTTCACTGCACTAGTTCCGTGGGCAAACGCAAGGAATGCTCCCATTTTCCGGCTCGTTTGACGATTTGAAAAATCACAAAAATGTACTGTCATTGACATTGAAAAGCACGCGCTGCTGGTTTTCGTCCCGAACCGGCGAATGGTGTGCGGTGGAAGCTGCAAGGCTTCGCGAGCCGACGTCCGGGAACGGACTCCCATCCTGGGTGCATGGGGGAGTGTTGATATTATTTAATTATCAATTCGTCGCTTCCTGATTATGACGTTGCGGCCATCGTTTTCAGACCATTCAATTTCAGTTGTTGTGCCAGTCTCCGCTCTTACCATCTTCACAACGAGATAAGAATTGCAAGATGAACAAATGGGAATGTGTGTTTCAAGACCGCGGCCCCACAAGTCTTTAAATTCGGGACCCGGCCATCCGTTCACGCGTCTACGATTACTTCCGGACCGTAGTCGTCGTCGTCGTCGTCAGCATCGTCCGGTCGGGCGTAGTTGTAAGTAATCAAAATCAACACTACGCTAACGTGACTCGGTTGGTGTGGTGAATTATGCTCAAAAAACCATTCAAATTTGGGCCACCGTTTAATCAAACCGTGGCTGGTCCTGCTGCTGTTTGCGTGTTATCAATCTAGAAGAGGTCAATCTTGACACCGTTTCAAGTGTGACCTAAATCACCGGGGACTCTGGGACCTGGTGCTAACAGCAGTGCGTAATTATTCGAATGAAGCTATTTGTTTACGCCACCGTGCGAATATAGCATGTCCGCCGCTCATCTGAAACCGTGCGAAGGAGGATGACATTCTCGAGCACATCGTTTGCATCAGACGAGGAGCGCAAAATAACAGATGAATGGCGCGTGAATGCTCTTTACGCTTCCCCGTTCCTCCAGCAATTCCCTCCATGACTGTGACCGCAACGGTTAGAATAGGTTGCATCGCTACTAAACTTTTCTGTAAACATTTACATCAAGCGCACAAACGATCGAACCCTGGACACTGATAAAGGGCAACGTGATCGTTTTGCGAGCTCAATCCGATTCAGGGCTTCTTACTCCCAACAACAGAGGGCGCTTCAATCACAATAAAACAACAAACAAAGCACAGCTATCGCAGTTCGATCGCACACTAGGTAACGTTTGCCGAAGTTTCACCGAGCTCAAATCTCACCGAACCGAACCTCGAATCTTTGCGAAGGATACACACAACGAACGCTCTCGCGGACACACGGATTTCGCAGCTTTCCGTACCAGATACGGCGTTATTGACTGTCCCTACCGCACGTGGTCACACCGAATGTGCCGCGGGAGTCGAAGGAAAACCTGCTTTCCACTCTAACGCGCGCGTTTAACCATCGACTAAACCACGGCCCCGATCGGTAGCAGCTTTTTATACACACCGTCCGCTTCTGATAGTGAAAACGCTACGCGGGCGGGGCTGGTGCTGGATTTTCCGCGTAAGGGAATCTTCGCGCATCCCGCCATGAACGTATTTATGTGCGTATGTGTGCATCAAGGTGTGTAGGTAATTTCGTTACCAGCGGTCTCCTATCCGCTCCAGGAAATATATGGGACAAATCGACGTTTCAAAAGCCATAACAATAAATAAAGACTGCTGCTACTGCTTGCCCACCGATGGCCAGCCGGCGATCAGATGCGCTCTCGTCAGTCTGTGCACAATTGAGGGTCGAAATGAGCAGCACTGGGTATGGCTGGCGCTCCCAACTTTCACGCTAACGGACCTCGCAAAGGCGTCCTAGTAAGCAAGGACATCTACATACGGCAACACTCGTGCACTCCAAGTTCCCGGCAGTGACCGGCACAAAGACGGACAAAGCTGCATCGGTAGCGTGTGCCGAATCGAAATGGGAATCGATCGATCGAAATGGCATTCGGAGGGAATGCAACCGTCACGTGTCTGCCGTTTTGCACCTTTCCCATTTGCTTGCAACACCCACCGTCTACGTTGCAATCGTGTATCGATATTGGAAGTAGAAAAAAATACAACTAAACCATTAAGTGATGAGATTACTATGGAACCGCTCCCACCCTGCTAACCTACGAGTGCATCGCTTAGTGGATTCGTACCAATGCAACGTCTATGAATAGATTTTGATTAATTATCTGACAAACAATTTACGGTTCCAGCCGAGGGAATGCTACCGTTGGATAGACCCTCGAGCGGATATTGGAGCTAGATCCGCCGACGCCAATGCGCATTACACCCGTTTTTTCACCATTCTAGTGGTGCAATGTTATACTGTCATACGATTGACCTAACTTCCGATGTGCCAATAATAGTACCCGAGTGTTGATAATATTTTAATTTCTTTCGTTTGTTCCAGAGCTAGTTGGGGTAGTGTTCCACTACTAGCCACACGCCGGGCGCCGATAGTAGCCAATACCGCAATTATCCCGTTCCAACGAGCGCAACTTGTTGATGCATTACGCGCACGATCCGGCAGCAACAATAACAAAGCCGATGAGCCCGGGACCAAGAAACGAGAATATGAGCGCGAGCTTGCTCTAGAGGCCGGCCGACGATAAGATCACGTAGGCAACAGCTGCTTCCAACCGGCAAGCGATCGAAACTGACTGATGCTCGGCATTTTTTCTTTCCTATTTCGAGTTGTCTTTTCTCCCCGCCGAGATCGGTTAAGGTCGCTGTACCGGTCCGACCGGGATGATGAAGGATGCCGCGACGCTCGGGAAGAAAGCACGCTCATTATCAGTGACGCAAATGAGAATTTTTGCTTGAATATTCTCAACGCGTGCACGGGTGCCCCGGCAAGCTTCCGACCTATGTACCTGGGTTGCCCATGACTTTGTACGATAAAGCTTGTGTATGGGCTGGAAGGTCGTAACAGATCTTCGTCGGAGAAGTACCTCCAGAAGATCATCATCTGCATACAACATTTTACAAGAACTTTTAAGCAACTTGGCATTCATTATTGGTCGGCGCCCTTTTAACTTTGGTGGGATCCCACAACCAACGCCATTGCCTCTGTTTGTCTGTGGTACACAACATTAATTCAACTGTACGGCCCTAATCTATCTACTGCCAGCTCATCCCGCGTGTCGTTATCGATCGGCCCTTAGCAGTCACCTTATCGGGCCAGGCATACGGTCCGAGGGGCAATTTGCATTCGAAGTCTGCGGTTAGTCGGGTCGTACGTTGTTTCATGACGGAACGCGTGCGCATACTAACAATCCGTATTAGGTTTCTGTCTGTACTGCTTCTGCTCGCCAGTTTCGTAATCAAGCCAACAATCAACCTAGCAAAGCTCACCACTGTGCAATAGTGCGAAACTCACCTGTGTCCAGATGTAGATGGGATTTGTCGTTGGACGGTACACTTCAAGCTTCGGTTTACCCTCCTCCGTAATCTGTCGTACGAATGGGACGGCCGTACGCATGTTTTCCTCTTTCGTGCCCATCTCCATCTCCAGGAAGCGGATGCTTTTCCGCGAGTCCGTACTCATCGACTTTGCCTGCTGGAAATGCTTGCGTGAGCTGACGTAGTCTTCTTCGTCGCTCGATTCCAGATCCTGTAATGTGCGTACGAAGGTGGAAGGATTTCGGTCATCATGCGGTCAGAGTGATCGTAAAACTGGCTCCTGTATATTATCCTACCTTCAGGTCGATGATGACGGGTTTGGTAATGTCGGCATCGATCCTTAGCAAGCTGGTGGAGGGTTCAAAGTCCTCCTCACTGCTGGATGGCGACGGTTCCTTATCGAACTTGAACGAGATATGCCGCGCATCTAGACTCTTGTGTTTGCGCTCCTGGAACTCCTTCCGCTGGCCCTCGAAATCGTCCGACGAAGAGGACGCTTTCAGAAGCTGCTCGAGCACCTTGGCGCTTTTCACATCAAGCGAAACATGCTTCTTGCCCTGGAACTGTCTTCTGTTATCCGTCGCTAATAGATGTCGCAGTTCCTGCAAGACAATCACCACAACACAGCCATTAGAATATGTATTGTTGCCCTTTTGCAGCAATTATTTGGCTTACCTTTATCAGCTGTGTCTTGTGCTCGGATGTGCTGTGGCTCTTGTGCTTCTGGAAATGTTCCCGCTGCTTGCGGAAGCTGTTTTCGTCCTCATCGAATCGGTCCTCCTCCTGGTCGAACGATACGCGCGAACTCTTGAGCGACGATTTTGATTTGGCCTTTTCGCCCGTCTCCAGAAACGGATTCGTATCGTCCGTCTCGAGGATCGGGCTGAAGGTACGTTGAGGTTGTGTGAGACCACGCGGTGGCACACTCGCCAGATCCTCGGCGTTTGTGTCGAGCACGATCGTGTCCAGGCTGGTGGCGGTCGTTGATGTGGAAAGGGATCCTTCCGCCGTATTAACGCGCTGATAGCCGTACTGCAGAGGATCACGAATCTCATCCTGCGAAGCGTGTCGAAAATAATAAGTACCATTTAAATTTCACTTTTTTAACTATCAACAGCAAGCATAACTTCAACTAAAAATATATGTTACCACCGTTCGACTGATCACGTTCGACACAACTAGGAACCATTATCGGTATGATCCCAAAATCTCACCCATCACAGTACGTACAAGTAATAAGCGTTTGTTTGTTCATTGATAAAGTGTCTTTCAGTTCGACTTTGATAGGCGCTATTTGTTCTCCAAATTTACCTAACCATCTCGTGTTACTCCATACTTCATGCGATTTCTCTAGGAGCAATGATGACATTGTAACTGAAATTCAATTCAATTAATTCAAATGAAAAGCTTGCTTGAAATGTTCCACATGAAACATTGCACCACAATGCCGACCGCTAGATGGCGTTTTCTGCTCATCTTTCAGCTAACTAACGCTGAAGAAATGAACACATTGCTTGAAATACATGAACACGTTTTCCATCATTCAAAACAGATAGTTCAAATTCAGGTAAATAAAAAAAATCTATTGTATTATTAATAAATTTTGAAAATTTCGTGTTGTTATGAACATTTCATACATTTTCATGGAAACGCTCTCTTTCTGTGGAAGTTTTGTTGTACAACCTAAGACGCATGCCGGTACACGTGCTTTACTGGCGCTGCTATGCAAATGACCGGCAATTGCAGTACAGCTGCAGCTCGTGTTGCATTTAATAGACAATTAACGCGATATACACTTTAGAGCAGAAGAAAGGAACATAAAACAATTTCTCTCTTTCATAGCTTATCTAAATCTGGATATGCTGTCGTAGCCGGATTTCTGTGCTGCGTATTATCTGGCATCAGTAAATATCATCTGAAGGAAGGTTACTTCTGCGTAAATATTATCTGTAGGATCATTATCTTGTACCTTCACTTCTGATTACGGTGCTACTATTTAAGATGCACACTTTTCTCTTTAAAATTATCTTCCGCGTTAATCCCTCAAACGAGAACGAATATGGAACAAACCGAGCATATGGAATTTCCCCTTTTTGCTTACTTTTGCCAAACCCACCTATATTGCAGAACATTCCAGAAATGCATTGCGACCTTCCGGTCTGGGACAAGCGAAATAGCGTCCCATTTGTACAATATCGTATAATTTTATCGTAGTTTTTGTTGCGCTCCCACCATTAATATCGATTTAACGCGTGCTGACTTTTGCTGGAGGTGTAATAGGGTGTAATAGGTAGATAAGTACTTGACCGGGCTAGAACCATCAATACACACACAACGCTCTAGTGGCAATGTGCTCGTGTAAAAATGAAGTGACATGCAAAACGATACCACCGGGCCTATAGATTGTCGACGTCAGCGCACATTCGTTTGTGAGTGTTTTTGTTTGTTTTCATACCGTGACGCAGTTCGTTTCCCGCGGAGACGAGTACAGTTACACTTCATTACAATTGGCACGCGTTCCACGCTTAGCGGTTGAAGGGGGGAAGATGCTGGCTGGCCCATATGTTGTCGCACCGGATATCTTGCAAAACAGATCATCCTTCAGACGGCTTTTCCACCCCAAAGCGTGTTTTATTTTTCCTTTGCGATATATTTGTGTGTCTCCTGTTCGGCCAAATATAAATAGCCACTCCATGTGGGTCGTACCTGGGGGTTATTTTCTCTCCGATCCAATCACGCGAGCCGGCTCCGAATGAAGCAAGCAAATGCCCCACGGTCGCGTGGAGGACAATTTTTGGTTTTATTTGCCAATCATTTCAAACAAATTTTTTTGCAGATTTTCTAGTTTTTGCCCACCTGAAGCCGCCTCGAAAATGTTTACATGTTGTTGCCTGTTTCTTTATGTTTTCAAAAAAACCAAACCACTCTCCCTTCTCTCAATCTTTAATTACGAATTAGTGGAAGTATTTGTGCATAACAACGTTCGTGACCGATCTACGTCAGCAATTAGCATCCTTCGGAAGACACGAGACGTACGTGCGCCACTTGAGAGACGCGATAGACAAATCGAAAGATCGTGCGTCTTACGGACTTGTCTGCCGCGGGCATGCTGCGCACAAGTGTCACTGTTTGTATTTTTGTTTATTTTTAATGATCGTAATCTAGACCAAACAGTTTGTTCAACGATTTGCTCCACGGTGTTGTGTATATTTGATTTGAATTTTTGTATTTTTTCATTGTAGAATAAAGAATTCTCAAAACTCTAATCAAGCACGCGAAGTCGGAAGGAGAAAAACGTCAACGTCAACGATCGTCAACGTTACAATGTAGCTTTAACTTAACGTGCACGCTGTGTGCTGCCCACGAGGACCTTTCCAGGAATTATCTCTATCAATGTCGCAGAATTGCAACGGCAAACAATAGAAACGGAAAACATTAGCCATCGATCGGACGAAACCATTGTTGACCGTTGTTGTGGATGGATGCAGTTATCGTCGATGCACCTGCAATGGGCACACATTTGGCATACGGCATTAGCGAAAGGCGCACATACACACAAACACACGCACGCACGCAACGTGACATAAAGGGTGGCATTGATTTGAAAACAATTTTAAGAATGATACAACAGACACACACTGACACACCTCCCGGCACAATTGCCCTCGATATCGGTGACAACAATAACACGGGGACATGCGCACGGCTCTAACTTCCGTGAAGCGCTCTGGAGGACAGCACTGGCCCACCGGTGTCGCGTGTGGCCGTTCGTGCCGACTGCAGCTGCCTGCACTCCGGGTGAGATAATTCATCGAATCACTTAAAGCCCGGAATCAAGAAGCGGAACTATTATTGCGCATGTTGCCTTCCGTAGCCACACGGATCGGACGAACGCTCGCATGCACCCATATTTAATTGTTGTTTTTCCGACCCATGAATAGTACATTTAATCTCTCAAGTCATCGTATTGACCTTATGGTATGGTAGAAGAATGCGAACTGCAAGTTGCGATGTGTAACTTTCAGTAGGCCGATCCGATAGCTGTTTGTTATCGGATATCTTCTGGTCTACTTTTCCATGTTTTTTTTTTTTATTAATTTCTTATAAAGCTGAAAAATTCTCATCATTTTACACAATCTGTGCGCTATTTGTTACAACACTTAATACCAATTGTTAAAATAAATTGGCACAACACGGCTTCACCGTAACAATTTTACTTAATTTCATCATCTTTTACAATGTTGCGTTGTAAAATATTTTACAATGTTGCTTTTAACGCTGAATATTTTCTAAAACATGCTCAATTTCAATTAATTCTTGCATATTTAGCATGACCATGTTTTATTTCTTAGTGCCATTGTGATTCTAATTTTTTCTTGATCTTTCATTTCCTAGTGCAATTTATCTCCAAAGAACTGTTTTTTTAACATGCACTACTCAAACAATGTTTTATTTTATTTTAAGCTTGTAAGGCTTTAAACGCTTCGCTCGTACGATTGTTGCACTTCTCAATTGATATTTCTATTATTATCTTCTCGGTTGTCTTACATTTATTTTTCCCTTTACCTCTGTTTAAAAAGAAAACCTCTTTCACAACAAACACGATTTCATTCATCTGTTAAAAATGTGTTATAACACACACACAAATAGAAAACATGAACAAACAAACAAATCGTTATACGTTGGGCGCCTAAAACGATTTGAATTAGTCGTTCGCTTATCTGGGCTTTGTTGTTGGTTTTGATTCTGGTGCTAAAAACACGCCTCCTGCGTGTTAATTGTAGTGCCCACCCACCACCAACCACCATCTTCGCGTGTTCGTAAACACCCTTCCCGTGGCCGACATGTTGTTTAACCTTTCGCTTGACATTGACCACCCGTCGCCATACCGCGCCACCCCGCCTGAGTGGAGTGGGTTCTAAATTCGTTCGATTTTCATCTGCCCGCCTTCCGCACACGATGGCGGCGGAAAAATCGGCGGCCACAAGCGCGACACTGTTTGTGCGCTCGGTGAGACGGTGACAAAAATGTCAAAATTTGCGATCGCACCAGCTAGGGGAAAGGCAGAGGAGGACAGAGGAGACTCGCTCGTGACCGAGGCACACAAATACACAGTCACGTCGGCGAGATCGAACACCCGAAAAACATGGTGCCGCCAAGCAGGAACCAACGGCTTGCCGTGCCGTGGCCGTGCAAGTTGTCAGACAGATTGAACCTACGACCTCGGTCGGCACCTGAATCCTTCGCGAGGGACTGTCCGAAGTCCGAGGTGTACGTTGAGGCGAACCAACTATTTCACTTGGCACCTCCATCGATCGATTGATCGCGCCGAACGGTGGTCTATTTTATTTCACTGTATTCACTGCATGAACTTACTCCTCCCTCGTTGGTCATCGTCCGCTTGATTTTATCGACGATTCGGCCCATCGGGCCAGTGCCGCTACCACCACCGCTGCCACCGCCGCCGCCACCACCTCCACCACCACCACCACCACCACCACCCGGTCGTCCGGAGCTCATGTTTGGGCGGGTTGTTGGCTGCCTAGTTTGCAATCGCTATCCAAACTTCACAAACAGCAAAGGCTTTCGGAAGGAATTGGGTTTCGGTTCCGAATTCTTCAGCGATACCGTAAACCTCGCGTTTCACATCAAATCGCAACAACCGTGGCTTGCTCGATCACTTTCACTCGCGGTACTGTCAGTGCAGTATTTCTACCGGAGCCTAGTAAGTGACAATAATACTACACCGTATAAACTCGACCTTATACCGTCTGTACAACCACTGCAAACACTTTGCACTATCCTCTTGCACTGATAGGCGCCGTTCGCCACCTCGTATGTCAAGGTTTTTTGTTTGTTTTTTATTTGTTGTTGAAAATTTAATATTAAAACACACCACACCACGAAAGCTTCACGTTTTGCGGCGCGTCCGGAAGCTTGTTCGATTTGCTGCCGATGGTCCACAACACCTGATGCAATTCACAGTTCGCTAATAGAGGCGAAGCGCAGATATAGCGCACGATAAAGAGCACACAAAACCACGCACGCTCGGTTCACCTGTAATCGTAAGCGGACATTCGAACGCGCGAGATTCGCGCTTTATAGACGATGGGGTTTGAAAAGTTACTTGACTCTTTTGCTTGCTTATATAGTGTGATCGCCACAATTTGCGGTGAGTGGCACCGATATCTCACTCGCTGCAGCTGGTGGTATCTCACGGCTCACCAATACACTACTCGCGCGGCTACTGGCGGCCACCAACACAGAGCACACCGTTGATTGCTGCGAGCGCGAGTTTTTCGTCATACTAAGCCGATCTTGCGTGAAGATGTCTTTACGATCTTGCGCTCGCGGTTTCATCCCGTTCTGGGTGTCTGCAAACGATCGTCCTCCTTTTGTCCCCTGCTTGCTTGCCTGCCTGCTGCTATAGCCTTCATTGCATTTTGGAGCGCCGATTTGTGAATACACTCCCGAGATCATCCTGTGAGGATCATCCCTTTCAACCAGACAGAGATCCCGTGAGTGGTGCTCTGTGTGTTGTGTCGTGTTGTTCGCATACATCTACGCTCCAACTTTTGCCTCACACACAGACACATCGGCAAAGCAGTGCAGAGAGCGAGCAGCAGAGTGTGCGCATGAGCCACATATGTTCGATGCAGAGTGGGGTCGGAAAGCTTGTCCCCACCACACCGGCTTTCATCGGGGTCCCCAAAACAAGCCACAAACATGCGAGTGTCAAGCCAGTTTTCCACCCGTTGCCTGCATGTGTATGTGTGTGTGTGTGCTCGTTAGTGCGCCTTTTGGCTGTAGTGAGTGGAAATTTCCTATGCTCTCATTGTATGTTCGTTGGTTGGTTTTTTTTTTATCGCTGCATTTCTGTTTATGCTTTCGCCTTCTTTACCGGAGGCTGGGATTGCCGTCCTGTGTCGCTGCTGGCTCCCCTACCAGCTGGGGGACTGTTCCAGAAGGAATGCATTAAAACGAAAAGAAACGCAACATAAAACGTGCACCGCAGCACGTGCAGCATGCAGTCTGTCTGTATTCGGGTGCGCTGCTATTTCTGAACATCTTTGATCTTACAGTGAGCAAGAGCTGACGGTGACGTTCGCGCTAGAGAGTGTGACGAAATTAATTTAGACCCAAACAGAGACGCTGAAATTCCCACGACAAGTGGCACAAATAGAGCAAAACCACGTATGATCTAACGACTAAC